>CATQJL010000112.1:56650480-56842132 GCA_958299035.1 Cylicocyclus nassatus | reverse complement strand
AAGCAGTGGTATCAACGCAGAGTACTCTTTTTTAACAGACTCCAGGCAAATTTCCCTAAAACAGAGAATAAGATCATCTTGAAAACATTTCCTTGCTGACGTTGCTATTCATCTACAGAAATTACGAATATTTTCTAGAAAATTCGCAGATGCTCAAAAATTGTTTAAGTCTTTCCGAAACAAAAGTTTTCGCATGCACATCTTCTATGGTAATTTCAAAAACAGGCAGGTTGACGTAAAAAGGGAAAAGGAAAAATGTAAAAAAATATAAGTGCTCAGAAACATGATTGTGTGCTAATCCAGCAGCACATCGGTTCACATTTCAGATAAAAGGCAAACAATAATAGTAGGGAATCGGAAATTATGAACTTTGACTAGGAAAAATGATGAGAGAACACCATGGCTCTCCCCCCCGCCGGTCATTTTATAATTTTTCCACAATGAAACACCCTTCACCCGGATGCGCTGGGACCGGACCCCCTTCACCCTGGAGGGGTCATTCTCACCTTATCGCACCTATGGTTGATGTGTTGTATCTTTGGTGAGCAAAAATTATATTACAAAAGTGTTATGCTCTTCATCCTGAAATGTTTTCAAGATGATTTTATTCTCTGTTTTAGGGAAATTTGCCTGGAGTCTGTTAAAAAAGTGCCTGGTGAAAAGTTTGCCTAGTGATTTTTTATTTTCGAGTTTTTAACATAAAAAATTCATAACTTTTGTAGACGGACATCTTGTACGCCGAGATGGTCAACATTGGAACCATCTTATCCTTCGCTTTCAGTAAATATATAGCATGTCTGAGATCAAGGGTATGCCTAGTAATTTTTGAAGACTTTCGAGTTTTTAGCATAAAAAAATTCATAACTGCCCCCTTTTTCTGAAATTTCGGGGTTCTGAGCCTGCGAAAACTTTATGAGCACACCAAAAAATTCCTAGTGCGTGGCTGGCGCCACGCACCTTCATCGGAAAAAAAATTTTGTCGCTCCCCCTCCCCCCCCCCGGGCGAAATCCTGGGTACGCCACTGGGGAATGGGTGAAACTTTTATAATGGGAGTGCTCAAGTAGACGTCATTTCACAATGGTAAAAAACCCTCCCCATGAGCACTCCCATTATAAAAGTCTCATTCACCATTCACCCCGCAATTTTTTGAAGGACCCCAGGCAAGGTATATACTTTCTGAAAGCGGAGGACGGGACGGTTCTGATGGTGACTATCTCGGCGTACAAGATGTTCATTTTCATAAGTTATGAATTTTTTTATGTCGAAAACTCGTAAGTGTCTAGAAATCACTAGGCATACTTTTCACCAGCTACTTTTATGAACAGATCTCTAGTCAAACTATTTATCCCTGAAACCAGAAGGGAACGTTGTACCACGGATTTCCTCGCTGACGTTGCTGTGCTGCTACAGAAGCTACTATTTTTTTCCTCTCGGAAGTTCGTAAATGACTATAAATCTTCTTCCTCCTTTCCGATACACAAACAATTTCCGTACAAATACTTCCTTTGCTTAACTTTATCTCACTGTTGATTTTTTTTCTCGCCTTTTGGTGAAGAAGGTCACCTTGGTCAGGGTTCAGGAGTGAAGAGGGGGGTGAGCAAATTCTCACACTGTCGCACCTATGGCATCAACTAGAGTGAACGTGACATTACCAATAAGAACTGCGCAGTTCAGTATGTCAATCATTCAGGTGGTATGCAGTAGGCCAAGGATCAGTGCAGTTGGCTATGGCAGTAAAGGTTGCGGGTTTGTCTGTTGGCGGATCCGATCATTTAAGCTCTGCTTACGTACCTAAAGATACCAAAGAAAAGCAAGTGACAAATTGGCCGAAGAAGATACTGCGTCGAGGTAGAATGCTCTTTCAGAACCTTCGAGTGTGCTAGGTTTTTCCGAAATGACACAGGTTTGAACCCGACGAGTGCGAATAGAGCGATTGATTTGTCGCTTAGCGATTAGTAGGTCAGAGCTCGATATCGAAAGAGGGGTCAGAGCTCTACGTCAACGTGCCATTCCTACTCAAGGGACGCACAATGGACGTCAACCTGTATTCAAGAAAACCAAATACAAAGCAAAGACGCAATAGATATGGGTGAGGGCTTTATGCTTCTGTACAAGGAAACGAGCAGCAACAATGATGATATCGACGTGGTAGTCTCCGAAGCACTGAGGAGTAGAATTGGGTGGGTCGGACGCCTAGTATGAGCATAAGAGCAGAAATTAAAGAGGTGATAAGGAAGCGTTGTAATTAGGCGCAGTAATTATTGAAAGGTAAAATAGTACAGTGTACCTGGCCAAAAGGTATGCGATTGCATAACAGTTGAAAACAGACTAGCGCAAAACATATTATTCATTAAAACAAGATTACAATGATGCTAAGGACCTATCAAAGTAGTGTTTTGGAACCTAAACAAGAATAGCGTAAATCAAACCAAAGGTAACACTAAAAAAAGCTACTTTTCTGGTACAGGTGTACATAATATAGCTAACAAATGCTAGTTCTACTAAATCACACAATTCTTGGCCTGTGATTGGTTCTTACTTGAATGGTGATACTTGCAGTACTGCACATTAAGAACGGTTATGAAAGAATCTTAATTGTACTTTTGTGCAGGATAAGCTAAAAGTCAATACCATCAAATTGAATATTTAGTCAAGTCAAACCTCACAGAACAATAACCGGCAAGCGACTCGGGTGTCATTCGATGCAGCTTTTTCTCCTCTTTCTAGCGGTCGTTTTTTCATAAATAGTGTGAAGCTCCTACTATTATATGTTTACTGCCTAGTAATCTTAATAACTGTGGAAGGACAGTTATGTCCAGTATGATTATATTAGGTCGTTCCGAAAGTAATGTCGCTTTTTTCAAACGTATGCTACATCCCGTGGAACAAAGATGTATAAGAGATTCTGGTAGCATTTGATGCAGCATTTCATTGTCTTTTTAATGGATGTGAAGTTGTTGCAATACATTCAATGCGCTTCCAGAAAAGAGTCAAAATCTGCGATCTATGCTGTTTGAGATGGCCATGTTTCACAATTTTTCTGAAATTTTATAACAAACCTCAGAAGGAGTCCAACTAATGGATAGATGGAGCAAACCCTACAGGAAATAGCACAACTTTTTTCTACTTTCCAGAGCTCTAATTTCTTCTTTCCAGAGCTATAATTTTTGTACAGATTTTTTGATGAAAGCACCGAATTTTTGCAGGCTTGTCTCAGACACAAGTGCTTCAAACGCCAACAAGTCTCCGGATTCTGGAAGTTATAAAGATGGATTATGATTTGGCAACAATTTTACAAACCAAAGGGGCATTCACCGCTTCGGTTTAGCAACTTTCGAAAATTTCGGGTACACATTGGGTGCCTTGGAAAAGTTAAATTATGATGATTTTATCCCGGAAAACTTGATGATTCGGAAAGAAAAAACGACCGCTAGAAAGAGGAGAAAAAGCTGCATCGAATGACACCCGAGTCGCTTGCCGGTTATTGTTCTGTGAGGTTTGACTTGACTAAATATTCAATTTGATGGTATTGAGAAAATGATTGTAGAAAATCTGAGAAGCAAGCTAAGGAAAAGAAAAAATTACTTTGTGTTCTATAGTGTTTGCTCTACCTACCTGCCACTTGTACTTTTTCGGAGATTGAATACAAAAATTTAGAAAAATAGCCGAACTTGACCATGGCAAAAACCATGAGTCGCAGATTTCGTTAATTTTTCAAGAGTTCATTTTACATTATGCAGTGAAATTACAACCGTTAGCAAGAGGATGAAATGCTTCATCGAATGCTCCTTAGATCTCTCGAAAATGTTGATTCCACGAATAGTGGCGTTCATTCGAAAAAAGCGACATTACTTTTGGAACGACCTAATTTTCCAAAAAATCGGGCCTTTGACTTTTCAGTTTTGGTTTTTCATGCTGTGATGGATATAGAGATGAATTGGCACTCGGTTGGTGATACCTACAAGTTCTCTATCTAAGCGAATGAACAAAAACCTTTGATCTGCCGTTCTAAAGTTCTATTATTGAAAAAGGAAACTTTCTCAGATTTGCGAACAATAAAAATACATGGCATCTCAGTTTTTTCCCTTTCCTTTATTGCAAAATAAATCCTACTCGAACACTTCATATTCCAGTTTTCATTGTGCCCAAATATCAGACTAAAGTTTGACTGCAACATTAGTAGGACCCGCAAAAATGACCGAACTTATTTATAGCCAACCTCAGGATAAAGCCCAGAAGCTGCCAAGACAGATTTGTATAAATAGCTTCCTTTCAAAGAAACTTTCACTTGAATTGGCGAATAGCTCACCTTTGGCAGCATATGTCCGAATGCACTACTTCTGCCCCTAAAAATAAAGCAACTAGCGGCACGCCCGGCTCCGCACGGCCCTCTCAGTACATTATGATGAGAACTGCCATTTCCCATTTCTGCACACTTCCTTGTCTCAGTTTCATATGCCCTTTCCCTGTTTCCACTATGTTTCGTGATTGATATGTGCTCTATTCCTGCTTTGCCAACTCCCATCCCTAAATCTCAAAATTTGCAAAAAACGATAGAAAATAGTCAACTGGTAACTTCAAATCTTCTCGTATTATCAAACTTTCGGTTGAGTTTCCTCGCTCGCTTGTTTGGAAGTTAATGTGTAATGTTCCTCTCTTAATAGAGTCTGATTAAGGCGAATATGCCGAATAGTTAGCCAAATAAATGCTATAATAATCTTGATGTTGGCTAAATTATTGAAGTATTTAATCAATACATTTATTGAATGCTAAGCATGGAACATTATTCAGGAAGTCTAACAATAAGAAAGAATGCATAGGGAGATTGCATGTGCTTACGATTCAGAATCATTGCAACACTAAAAAGAATTGCTATGTTTACTTTTTTGGAACAAAAAGAGCGGTGTTATTGTTTGCGAAGATTGAAACCGTAGTTTATCTTTATTGTCACTCAAACAACCTCTTCTAGCCTTTAATGATTGCTTATTAAATTGTTTTCGCATATTATTATTGTAAAATTCGTCTCCGTTGTATATTGTAACTACCCAACTTTATGCTTGCAAGGAAGCTTTTCTCAAACTTGTTGAAGCTTTCAAAATTCACTCAAAAACTCGCACATAGCCAGGTGAAAATGACCGTCGGAGGACCACTGATTACTCTTTCTAACGGCACTAAAATGCCCCAAGTTGGATTGGGCACTTGGCAGGTAAGATTTCTTCTTAATTTGCAGTCGATTTTGAATGTTCAAAGAAATTCAGTCCTCTCCCGAGGAGGTAAAGGGAGCAGTGAAGTATGCTATCAATACCGGATACAGACTGATCGACACAGCTGCAATATACGAAAACGAGGAAGCCATTGGAGAAGCAATTCAGGAACTGATCAAGGAGAAAAAGATCAAGCGTGAAGATCTCTTCATCACAACAAAGGCTAGTAAGGCAAATCGTGTTAAAGATTGTTGAGACAGTGTTCAGGAAAATCTTCGCAAGGTTCCCCTAAACGGAAATTGCCTGAGAAAAGGAAAAGAAAAAGGGAACTTTCGCAAAGTTATTATCAAAAAGCAGCTCAGCGGAGAAGTTGAGCTCTGAACTCTTGCCCGGTGTACCGTATTCTTTTCAAACGGACCAATCAGCGTCCTCGAGTACGAAAAGCGAACATTAAGCAAAGTCAACATCACATATTTCGATCACAAATGCATTACAGGAGCTATCGCTTAAGCAATGGCTTAGCTGAGCTCTTCGTCAGTCACAATAAGTCTAGGTACAAATTTGCTCAAACATTGTTTTCAATTTTGCAAAAGCTCAACAATACACAAGGTTTTTAAGATTTTTGCAAATTGCAGAAGGTTTTTGCAATTTTTGCAGAATTCTTGCCAAACAAAAGCATCACTTTTTTCTCGAAAATGATAAGAAATGTCAACATACTCCAGAATCTCTGTTTGTGATAATGCGACCTTCGTCCCTCTCGCGTTCTCCGCGTATTTTCGCGTTCCTTGTCAATTTCAGGAGTACAGTAAAAGAAGGGTAATGTAAAAGAAAAAATAGTGGTATTAACAAAGAAACTCGCCATTTTTTGATTTTTGAATAGCTAGGAGAACCCATATTTGGTCAACCTATGCTTTCTGCTTATTCGAAATCAAAGGATTTCTTACCAGAAAAGTGAACAACACCAGATGAAAAAGCGCTAAACAATTGATTCTTCCGAAAATTGTTGTTTCGTTTTGTGCATGCATTTGTGGTCGAAGGAGTTTTATTGCTAAATTTATTCGAGTATATGTAAAGTGTTCGAAAAATCATGACCATGGAGCGACCGCGCGCGACACGCACGCACTTCCATTTCTTGGTTTCTATTCCTGCTCGAATGCTTTTTCTGCTTACGTGTGATAGTATTTGACCACTGGAAGTGATTGCGCTGGACGTTGAGGTGATGCCTGGTTGTATGGGTGTTTTATGCCCCTGTGTGCACAAAGACCGCAGTAAATTTGTCATCACTATATTGAAAATGAACCATAGTTTTTAAGTCGTACATAGCTGTGAGTGAATACCCTATTTTCAGGTGTATAAGCCGCACTTTTTCAAATTTTCGCCCGGGCTGCTCAACCGCTTCATTGTGTTTTGAGAAGCGATCTTTATGCCGCACGATTAATTTAGGCAATACGCAGCACGGTATAGGGACCTTTGGTTGCGAGGTTCTTTGATGTGTTCGGGCTGGTCGATGTAAGCTAGGACCACCCCGCGGCTTATACACCTGAAAATAGGGTACTGTAGATTCTGATGAGAATCCCTTAGTTGCGCACAGTCCGGCATTTAAATTTGCCTCCACTGATTACACATATCGTTGATTCGTTGACCGCAGGGACTGCTTAAACATTGCGTTCCACGCGCGGCGAGGCTGAAGTACTGCGAGAGCACGATTTGTACAATGGCGATTTGCTGGAGCAAGCGTTTGCCTCGCGGCGCGTGCTCCGCAGTGATGTCCAGTCCGTGCGGTCAGCGAATCAGCCATATAATTTCCAGAAGAAATCATACGCAGTCAATCCAAATCTTAAAAAATGCTTTTCCCATTGTCTGCTTCTATTCTTGCAAATTTTCTATTTACACTTTAAAGGCAGTGTCTCACCAAAATTGAGGTTGCGGGATCTCCACATATTCTACTATAGGCCTCTGAATAGGCCATTGCAATAAGTCCCACTCAATTTGACCCCCTCCACGTTGAGAAAAATTCGCTCAAAATGGTACGCGGAGAGCGAGTTGGTACGCGCGGACGACTCTGTCGGTCTCCCCCTTTACGCGTTTGAACATGTCCCTCCACTTGGCATCCACATCCCCTCTGTTGCTGCCACTGTGGCTGAGGCTGAAGTTGGAAGGTACAACTCGTCACGTTGCCCCGCGGGGCCTCCAGAAAGCGGGGTTTTTGGGAACTTCGTGCGATTTCAAGCCCATACAGTGCTAGACAGGGTCCGACAGGCTTGCAAAATGCAAAAATCTCGGCAACTAAATTTTGGTGAGACACTGCCTTCAAACTTTTTGATTTCTAGCTATGGGTAACTCACCTACATCCAGACGACACCGAGAGTGCAATCCGTGAATCTTTGAAAAAATTGAAACTCGACTATGTTGATCTCTACATATTCCACATGCCTACCTGCTTCAACGTAAGTAAATTTCGTTTCATTTAGCGATAGACAACACCAGCTTTGCTTATAAAAGTACCAACACTGGAGGAAAAATAATTGTAGAATAGCGATGGATAGCGAACAATTGATCAAAATTTTCAGCATGACATGACGCAACAGAATCGCTCAGTAACCGTGACCGATGTGTGGAAAGGCCTCGAGGGTGTTTACAAGAAAAAATTGACTAAAGCCATTGGTGTTTCTAACTGCAGCGGAGAGCAGATCGAGCGCATCATGAAAGTAGCTGAAGTACCCATCCATGTTGCGCAGGTAAAGGTTCTTTGCAAAAAATTGTGAAATTTTGTACGAGGCTTATTAAAGAATAAATGCGTCCCAATATGTACTTTAACACTAATACACATTCATTTATTTAATCGAATTGCCTCTTTCATTTTCATGAAACCAAATAATGCAAAGAAAATGAGTGTGATTTTTGCTATAATGGTGCATTTATTTCCTGCCGTATAATTACCGTAATCCTCTCTATTATATAGCCACTACCCAAATTTCCCTATTCCTATATATCAACGCAGTCCAGTAAAAGATTTGACGGAAAAAGATAGATGTAATTAACGTTGCCATGCAGCAATCGAACCTTCTACAGTATACGGATCCTATAGCCGTTATATGTTTACCGTATCTATCAGCGCAGTCTACTAGAATTCTCGCCGATCTAAGTGTAAATCCTCATTCCGTCTGAAGATCTACTAATCCAACAAATAGACTCCCACCTTTTCTTATGTAATCGGGGCGGTAAAATGGATTACTTTTTCACGAAAATGCTTGAAGTTCATATGCTCCTAAAAAGCTCACTGATGAGCTTTTCGACTTTTCGTGTAATCATTGGCTGTTCAGGTGGAGCTGCACCTGTACTGGCCTCAACACGAATTTCAAGAAATTTGCAAGAAACACAAAATAGCTATAACATCTTACGCTACTATGGGATCACCAGGACGTTCGGCTTTTTCTCTCAAAAGCGGCGCGTAAGCACACTAACATCTTTGCTGTCAAGGCAATAGAAGCGACATGTTTAGAAAACTGGAATGGGCTCCAGCGCCAAAAGACATGGATGATGAAAAAGTGAAGAAATTGGCTGCAAAGTATAAGAAAACTCCTGCTCAGGTAGGTATAACTACCGGGTCAATATTGACAACACTTTGATATAAGAAAATACGGTACACACAACAGCTCGATAACAAACAAATCAAATAGAATTTCAGTATCTAAAGTTAAAAATAAACAAGCAATCTTTTTAAATTTAAGAAAATAAATTTGGTGCATTCTCAGCGAGCACTGATGAATTTCTTCAATGTCCTGCAAAAGTTTTTAAAATATAAAATCTCAGATCAGTCAACCAGTCAAAAATTGCAAACATCTCTAATTTTTCAATCCATTATTTTATCACATAACTCCTAAACTCCAATTATTCTTAAATTAGATGCAGAATGGTAAGGAGATCGTCGGTTTCGGTTTAGGAATTTTTGCCACGTTTGATGGGCAAATCCATCAGTTAGAAATTTTTACCACACCATTATAGAAATTCTGCATGGGCCGAGATGTTGGAGCCAATGAACCAATCGCCGCTTAGCGTTTTCGCAAATATTGAGATTGGCTAAATGCGAAATCTTCCCAAGTGAAACTTGGTGCTTTACGTTTTCTTTCTTTTCCTGTGTGCTTGCTTCAAAAGAAATTTTGTCACAAAACAAGTGGTGAAAAATTGAGAAATCTGCACTATACGCACAAAGCCTTTAGGGAACAACGAAGATGCAATTTTTGAACTTTTTTTGAAAATTCTTGGTAGTTTGTCTCAATAAAAAAAGCTAGGTGTTTTTCGTTTGATTAATCTCAATAATTTCACGATTGAAGATTCTCTTGCGTTACGCTATGGATCGCAACATTGCAATCATACCAAAGTCAGTAAAGAATGCCAGAATCAAGGAGAACTTTAATGTAAGCCAAAGCTTTTCATTTACTGACACAGAGCAGTTGGTTCCGAATTTTTTAGGTCTTTGACTTTTCATTGAAGCCGGATGAAATAAAAGACATGGAAACAGGAGCGCATCGTCAAAGACTTTTCTGGCATGAATTGTGAGCTAAATTTGATTTCGAACTTTTCTCAGAATACATGTAAAGTTTTTTGTTTTTTCTGCACAGCACAGCTCTTCTTTTTTGTAAAAGTAAAATTATGTAAATTTCTTTGGCTCATGAGTATGATTGATTTTTTTTAGCATGGAGGGACATCCCGAAGACGCTTTCGCCGCGGAAAGGAAAAAAGAGTGAGCGAACTGAAAATGTTGCAGCAACAGGCTTTCTTTCTCTCACACTCTTTCATTCTATTAGCGTGATCCAAAAGTAATGGGGCACCTTGATTTTCTGAACTTTTTCAAGATTTCTTCCTGATTAGCTATGAACAACCCTTACAGCACCTAATCCAAATTCCTTCGAGCGGCGCTTCGAAGAAGTCAGATAGACTTTTTTGTATGCCATCCGAATTTCTGCTGTACCTTAGAGTCCCTCGACATATGGCATACCATTCAAAGATCACTTGAATGTACAATAATTGCCCATTATTTCATACAAAAAAGGCACTTTATTCAGAAAAATGCGATGTTTGACGCAGATTTTCGGACTAAAATTCATGTTTTGGCCTACAATTTTTTGAAAATGAGAAAAGTCGAAGTAATTTGCATATGTATGGGCAGAGCGTGAAAAGCTCTATCACAAAGCAACTGTTAAGGTTGAGCTTATTTGATTACCTTGATGAGAGAATAAGTAATATGTCTTCTGATACCAATGCTATATCTGTTCTAAAGCCTTCGGACCACCGAGCCATCATGGATTTGGTGACAGTCCCCTCACCCACTGCTGCGCAGATATCTTTTGTAGGCTCACTTGTTTTACTGCGGCGCTCCTGCTCAAAGTTCAAAATTACTTGAAGTGATGAGCTTTAATTTTAAGCGCGTATAAAAATAACGCCTTGTGACAGTGCTCAACTATAGACCTCGATCAGAAGGTTTTGTTGTATACTAACATCTGCCAGAACTTGGACTTCCAATTAGCTTTTCTGTTTGAGAAAGCTGCATCTATTCTCCAGGAGCTCCATTACTTTTGGATCACCCTAATATGTTCGGTGGTCAGCAATAATATTGTTTTCCAACCTCAGCTTTTTCCACGATTTTGAAATTTGAGAACTAGTCAAGGCAGGTTGTGAAGTTTGCGAGAGTTCAGTAGTCTGTGCTAGATCTAGCTTTCAGCTTTTTTTCTGTCGTGTTCATACATTTAGTACAGAAAAAAGCAGCAATATTTTTTTGCGAGTAGTATAATAAAACTGCAATTGATTTAGTCAATCAAACAACTCTTTAGTTCTTTGATGATTCTTATGGAATTGTTTTCGCATACTATTATTACGAAACTTGTCTCTGCTGTTTTTTGTAACTAGCCAATTTAATGCTTGCAAGGAGGCTTTTTCTTCGTTGAAATTTTTTTAAAATTCACACAAAAGCTCCTACATAGGCAGGTGAAAATGACCGTCGGGGGACCACTGATTACTCTTTCCAATGGCACTAAAATGCCCCAAGTTGGGTTGGGCACGTGGCTGGTAAGCTTTTCACTCTACCTGAGCTCGATTTTGGATGTTTCGAAAATTTAGTCCTCTCCCGAGGAGGTAAAGGGAGCAGTAAAGTGTGCTATAAACACCGGATACAGACTAATCGACACTGCTGCATTATACGAAAACGAGGAGGCGATTGGAGAAGCAATCCAGGAACTGATTAAGGAGAAAAAGATCAAGCGTGAAGATCTCTTCATTACAACAAAGGCTAGTAAGACAAATCAGGTTGAAGATTTGAATTGTTAAGCACAGTAATTACAAAAATCTGCGCAAGGTTTCCTATGTGGTTACCCGGTACCATACTCTTTCTGAACGAACCAATCAGCGTCCTCGAGTACGGTAATGGGCAAGGCCAAAGTCACATAACTCGGCCATAAATGTATTGATTAGTGTAATTAACTAGGAGTTACCCAAGCAATAGCTTAGTTGAGGCTTCTCAGTTAGTTACGAAAAGTCTAGGTACAAATTTGTTTGAACTTTTTTTGAAATTTTGTAAGAGCTCTATGCTAGGTTTTCGGATTATTACAGATCGCAGAAACTTTGTTTTTGCAGTTCTTGCACAAGCCCTGTCAAATAAAAGCACCACTTTTATGAAGATGATAAGAAGCGTCAGCACACTTCAGAATCTCTGTTTCTGATACGATGCGACCTTCAACCCTCTATCTTCGCCTGCACTTTCACATGTTCGAGAAAATGGGGCAAGTAAATAGGAAGGGAAAAGGTGAAATAGACAGAATAGACTTATTCTCATTGAAATATTTGAGTTGCGAAAAGAAAATAGTTTTTAAGGAGATGTTCATGATGGCTGAGTCCAAAACCCTTGTTACCAAACGAAAAACATCTACTATTTTGTATGGTATGTTTATAGCGTAACGGATAAGATTAGAATAATGTAATCTCAACACCATTTCGTGTTTCGAAATATCTCAACAGAATGGAACGGGTTCCTCAGGGTTCATAAACGCAGTTGAATATTGTAAATAATCTGTTGTATTATATAAAACAAATGAACTGTAGAATGTGGATTACTCTGTCCCCAAGTAAACGTGATCGGAGCAGGTATTTTTGAAGCATTACTGCGGGTTATCCAGATACTGCTAATCGCTCTGAAGATTTGTATTAGGTTGTCCGGAAATTAATGTCCGTTTTGTATTTCAACCGCAATAAGTCATATACTTTTCACTATTAAATAGGCTTCAAGGCACCGTTCGATAGAGCAAAGCAAGCTCTACAAGAAGGCTATCTTGCTTTAACAACAGCTCTGAGTTAGTTTCGAGCCAAAAACTAAAACGATTCAAGTGCCCGAAAAATCGGGAAAAATCATAACTCAATTCATAAGAGACCTAGAAAAATTCTAGCTTGCTCACGTAAACACTATCCACATAAGACATCTATGTACGCCGTTGCCGTATTTTTTCCTTTGTTAGAAATCAAGAAAACGGAAATTTTCATGCTTTTGCCAAAGTGATGCTGTGCCGTCCCCACACAGATAGTTGTATACCACAAGCCTGTAAAAGTACAGACTTAAATTTTCAGCTCTCTACAAGCTTTAGTTCTCTGGAAATATCGATTACAGCTTTCATTAGTCAGGTGGTCCAAGCTAAAATTTAAATTTCTCGAGAACTGAAGCTCGTAGAGAGCTGAAAATTTAAGTCTGTACTTCTACAGGCTTGTGGTATACAACTATCTATGTGGGGACGGCACAGCATCACTTTGGCAAAAGCATGAGAATTTCCGTCTTCTTGATTTCTAACAAAGGGAAAAATACGGCAACGGCGTACATAGAAGTTTTATGTGGATAGTGTTTAGGTGAGCAAGTTTGAATTTTTCTAGGTCTCTTATAAATTGAGTTATGATTTTTCCCAATTTTTCGGGCAGTTGAATCATTTTAGTTTTTGGCTCGAAACTCGAGGCGGATCAGAGCTGTTGCTTAAGCGAGATCGCCATCTTGTAGAGCTTGCTTTGCTCTATCGAACGATACTTTGAAGCCTACTTAAGAATGAAAAGTTTATGACTGACTGCGGTTGGAATTCAGAGCGGACATTAATTTCCGGACAACCTAATGATTTACACCCACTAACCTGCTGACTTATATATTTTTTCAGTTATGGGTGACTCATCTCCATCCCGACGACACTGAAAGTGCAATACGTGAATCTTTGAAAAAGTTGAAACTTGACTATGTTGATCTCTACATATTCCACATGCCTACATGCTTCAACGTAAGTGCTACTATCTCTCGTCTTTCATCCGTGGCAACAGTATAGGATAAAGGATAAAGGATTCGGCGTCTTCAATACCCTCTGAGGGCATGCGCCGAACGCACACACTAACTTCGTAGTCGAAGAGGCAATTGTATGCGTGCGAGCCTATTACAGTGACTTGCGGGGGCCAGCCGTTTCCAAGTCAGTGCTTTTATCCTCCCAGATTACTCTGGTACCAAATTACCAGCCCCGGAGGGTAGAGGGCTTGGTTGGCCCAGGGGCGGGGATCGAACCTGTGTCCGATCGGTCATAGCGGCGCCTCATACCACTACGCCACTCGTCCCCCAACAGTATAGTAGGGTTGTAATTTACAATGTGTGCAATTGCACAGTCTAGATATCTACAGTAAGCTAACGTCTTTGCTGCTCTCTCAGCGGAAACTCTTACATCACGAATAAAAGAACAAACATCGTGATTTACAATTCGATATGTATCGTATAGCAAATTCGCACACGGTGGAACTGCGTGCTGCACCATGTGCAGCACAGGTCCGCACCGTGGCGTCAATTTTGCAACTCCGAGCACATGATGTGCAAGTGCACACTTCAGTGAGCAGTTCTTCTTTACTACAATTCCACTTTAGCACGCAAAAACCACCATTACAAGATCAAAGTTTCCTCTCCTTAGAATCTCAACGAAATAATGGAAAAAAATTTTTCCAGCATGACATGACGCAACAGAATCGCTCAGTAACCGTCACCGATGTGTGGAAAGGCCTTGAGGGTGTTTACAAGAAAAAATTGACTAAGGCCATTGGTGTTTCTAACTGCAGCGGAGAGCAGATCGAGCGCATCATGAAAATAGCTGAAGTACCCATCCATGTCGCGCAGGTAACGGCTCTTTTTAAAGACTGTAAACTTTGATACGAGGCTCATTAACGAATAAATGCATCCAAATATGTACTCAAGCACTAACATGATTTTTTTTTATTCGATCTGACTCTATATTTCCAAAAGATTGAACAAGTAATGGGGAGAACACGGATGTCCATTCGTATTTAGGACAATTGATCTCCTACCGTATACTACCGCATTCCTATTAAGTACTAAAATGCGGATTTCCCGCTCTCCATGTGTCAGCGCATCCATCAGATAATTCCTCGTGGAGTCACGTGACACGGAAAGAGATTAGGTGTAATCTACTTGTTGTCAAGTGTCAATGGTCCTCTTACCGTATACTTACCGTACATTCTACCCATCGTATACTTACCGTATCCATCAACGCAATTCATCAAAATCTCGCCGAGCTAAGTTTGCATTGTCATCCTGTCTATTTTCACTTTGAAGAAAATATTAATCGTCTCATCTCTTTTCTCTCGAACCTAGGCGGTATGTAAAATAGAATTTGTTCAACATTAGAAGTTCATATGCTTGAAAAAATATTAGATTGTCCGGAGATTAATGCAGGTTTTGAATTTCAACAACAATAAGTCATACACTTCTCATTTCTAAACAGGTCGCAAAGTACCATTCGATAGAGCAAAGCAAGCTCTACAAGAAGGCGATCTTGCTTTCACAAAAGCTTTCATCCACCTCGAGTTCCGAGCCAAAAACTAGAAAGAACCAACTGCTTAAGAAATCGAGAAAAATTGTAACTCAGTTCAAAAAAATCCTGCAAAAATTCTAACTTGCTCACGCGAACACTATCCAAACAAAACGTCCATGTGCGCCGTTACCCTATTTTTTTTCTCCGTTAGAAATCAAGAAAACGGAAAATTTCGTACTTCTGCCAAAGTGGTGCTGTGCCGTTCCCACCTAAGTAGTTGTATACTACAAACCTGTAGAAGTACAAACTAAATTTTCAGCTCTCTAAAAGCTTTGGTTCTCGAGAAATATCGAATATAACTTTCCCTGGTCAGGTGGTCCAAGCTAAAATTCAAATTTCTCGAGAACCAAAGCTTGTAGAAAGCTGAAAATTTATGTTTATACTTCTACAGGTTTGTAGTATACAACTACTTATGTGGGGGCGGCACAGCACCACTTTGGCAAATGCATGAAGTCCATTTCCTTGATTTCTAACAGAGAAAAAATACGGCGAAGGCGTATATAGATACCTTATGTGAATTGTGTTTACGTGAGCAAGTTAGAATTTTTGTAGGATTTTTTTTGAACTGAGTTATGATTTTTCTCGATTTCTTAAGCAGTTGGATCTTTTTAGTTTTTGCCTCGGAACTCGAGGTGGATGAAAGCTCTTGTAAAAGCAGGATAGCCTTCTTGTAGAGCTTGCTTTGCTCTATCGAATGATACTTTGCGACCTGTTTAGAAACAGAAGTATATGACTTATTGTTGTTGAAATACAAAACCTGCATTAATTTCCGGACAACCTAATAACTAGGGAACTTTTTGACCCTTTCCATATTCAGAAAGAAATAAAATAAAAGCTAAATGAAGTGACCATGTACAATTTAGGTGGAACTGCACTTATACTGGCCTCAACACGAATTCCAAGAAGTTTGTAAGAAGCACAACATAGCTGTAACTTCCTATGCAACCATGGGTTCACCGGGACGTTCGGCTTTTTTCAAAAGCGGAGCGTAAGCACTTTTCACCTTTGAAGCCAGAGAAAATGAACATGATGATTAGGAGGATGGAATGGGCTCCAGCACCAAGTGATATGGATGATGAGAAAGTGAAGAAATTGGCTGCGAAGTACAAGAAAACTCCTGCTCAGGTAAGGTATAACTGAACGAATTTCACATTGTTCTGGTGTTGGAAAAGGTGGTAAATACATCAGCCTGGTAACAAACAAGATCAAATATAATTTCATTATCTAAAGTCAAAAATAAACAAACACAACTTCAAATCTTGAAAAAATACACTTGTGAGTGCATTTGGAGCGAGCACTGATGAACTTCCTCGCGATCCTGCGAAAGCTTTCAGAATTTAAAAACCCCAAATCAATTGATCAGTCATTCATTCACATTCCAAATTTCAACCCTAATTTCTTCATCCATTTAGGAATTTTTCATTCTTAATGGACCTTAGCGTTCTGATTCATATCTGCGCTAATAGCTTTGAAAATTATCAAAATGTCAAAAAACTTTATCACACCATCATAGAAATTCTGCGTGGGTGGAGATGTCGGAGCCAATGAACCAACGGCTTAGCGTTTTGCCCATATTAGCTGTGTTTGGATCATGCAAAACTTCCCCAAGCAAAACTTGATGCTCTAAATTTTTCTTTCTTTGCCAGCCTTTGTGCTTGCGTCAAAAGGATTGTTGTCACAGAACAACAAGTAAGTGGTAAAATCTAAGATATCTGCTGTATATGCAGTCTTTGGGGAACAAGAGAAATGCAGTTTCTTTGAAAATTCTTGGTAGTTTGTCTCGACAAAAAAGCTAAGTGCTTTCCTTTTGATTAATCTTAATGATTTCATCATTTAAGATTCTCTTGCGCTACGCTATGGATCGCAACATTGCAATCATACCAAAATCAGTGAAGATTGCCAGAATCAAGGAGAACTTTGATGTAAGCTCAAGCTTTTCATTCTTGCTGACACAGCAGTTGGTTTGAATTTTATAGGTCTTTGACTTTTCACTGAAGCCAGATGAAATAAAAGACATGGAAACAGGAGCGCATCGTCAAAGACTTTTCTGGCACGAATTGTGAGCGAAATTTCATCTCGAAATTTCCTCAGAATACATTCAAAGTTTTTTTGTTTCTTCTGCACAGCACAGTTCTTCTTTTTTGTAAAAGTAGAATCATATAAATTTCTTTGGCTCATGAGTATGATTGATTTTTTTAGCATGGAAGGACATCCCGAAGACGCTTTCGCCGCGGAAAGGAAAAAAGAGTGAGCGAAATGAAAATGTTGCAGCAATAGGCTTTCTTTCTCTCACACTTTTTCATTCTATTAGTGTGATCCAAAAGTAATGGGGCATCTTCTTTAAACCTTTTTCAAGATTTTTTTCTAATTAACTAGGAACAACCAACAATTTGAACGGTTTTGTATAAAAGACCTATGACCTTTGCAGGTTATCTCGACAGCACCTTTAGCACCTCATCCAGATTCCTTCGAGCGGCGCTTCGAATAAGTCAGATAGACTTTTTTGAACTCCATACGAATTTTTGCTACACCTTAGAGTCCCTCGATATATGGCGTACCATTTAAAGATTACTTAAATGTACAAAAATTGCCCATTATTTCATACAAAAGAGGCACTTTATTCAAAAAAGTGCGGTGCTTGGCGCAGATTTTCAGACTAAAATTCATGTTTTGGCCTATGATTTTTTGAAAATGAGAAAAGTCGAAGTAATTTGCATGTGTATGGATAGAGCGTAAAAAGCTCTATCAGAAAGCAACTGTTAAGATGAGCTTATTTGATTACCTTGATGAGAGAATAAGTAATATGTCTCCTGACTGATACCCAATTCTATATCTTCTGCTCTATAGCCTTGGACCACCGACCCATTATGGATTTAGTGACATTCCCCTCACCCACTGCTGCGCAGATATTTTTTGTAGGCTCATTTGTTTTATTGCGGCGCTGCTGCTCAAAGTTCAAAATTACTTGAAGTGATGAGCTTTAATTTTAAGCGCTCATAAAAATAACGCCATCTGATAGTGCCCAACTATAGACCTCGATCAGAAAGTTTTGTTATATACTAACATCTGCCAGAACTTGGACTTCCAACTGGCTTTCCTGTTTGAGAAAACTGCATCTATTCTCCAGGCGCTCCATTACTTTTGGATCACCCTAATATGTTCGGTGGTCAGCAATTAGAATACCGTTTTCCAACCTCCGCATTTCCCATGACTTCGGAATTTTGAGAACTAGTCAAGGCAGGTTGTGAAGTTTGCGAGAGTTCATTAGTCTGTGCTAGATCTAGCTTTCAGCTTTTTTTTGTCGTGTTCATACATTTGGTACAGAAAAAAGCAGCAATATTTTTTTGCGAGTAGTAAAACTGCAATTAATTTTTGATGTCAATCAAACAACTCTTTAGTTCTTTGATGATTCTTATGGAATTGTTTTCGCATACTATTATTACAAAACTTGTCTCTGCTGTTTTTTGTAACTAGCCAATTTAATGCTTGCAAGGAGGCTTTTTCCAATTTGTTGAAATTTTTTTAAAATTCACACAAAAGCTCCTACATAGGCAGGTGAAAATGACCGTCGGGGGACCACTGATTACTCTTTCCAATGGCACTAAAATGCCCCAAGTTGGGTTGGGCACGTGGCTGGTAAGCTTTTTACTCTACCTGAGCTCGATTTTGGATGTTTCGAAAATTTAGTCCTCTCCCGAGGAGGTAAAGGGAGCAGTAAAGTGTGCTATAGACACCGGATACAGACTAATCGACACTGCTGCATTATACGAAAACGAGGAGGCGATTGGAGAAGCAATCCAGGAACTGATTAAGGAGAAAAAGATCAAGCGTGAAGATCTCTTCATTACAACAAAGGCTAGTAAGACAAATCAGGTTGAAGATTTGAATTGTTAAGCACAGTATTCACAAAAATCTGCGCAGTGTTTCCTATATGGTTGCCCGGTACGTACTCTTTCTAAACGGACCAACCAGCATCCTTGAGCACGGTAATGGACAAAGCCGAAACTGCATAACTCGGCCACAAATGTATTGATTAATGGAATAATCTAAGAATATCACCTAGGCACTAGCATAGTTGAGGCTTCTTAATTATTTACAAAAAGTTTAGGCACAAATTTGCTTGAACAATTTTGTTGAAAGCCTGCAAAAGTTCTACTACGTTAGGTTTTCACACTTTTGCAGATCACAGAAGCTTTTTTTGCAATTCTCACAGAAGCCCTGCCAAACAAAAGCACGTTTTTTTCTAAAATGATGAGAATGATAAGAAGCACATTTCAGAATCTCTGTTTCTGATACGAGGCGACCTTCGTCCCTCTTTCCGCATATCTTCGTCTGCATTTCAGATGGGCATAAAAGTGGGGCAAGTAAAAAAGAAGGGAAAAGGGACATGAACAGAACAGACTTAGCAATATTGAATTGTCTGATTGCGAAAAAAAAAAGATTTCAAGGAGATCTTCATAATGGCTGAGTCCAAAATCCTTGTTTCCATACGAAAAACAGCTTCTATTTTGCATAGTATGTCTATAGCGTAACGTATAAGATTTGAAATCTTGTAATCCCAACATCATTTCGTGTTTTGAATTATCTCAACAAAATGGAACGAGTTCCTCAGGGTTTATAAACGCAGTTGAATATTGTAATGTGTTGTATTTCAAACAAATGAACTGTAGAACCTGGATCACTCTGTGTTCCCAAATAAACGTGATCGGAGCAGGTATTTTTAAAGCATTACTGCGGGTTATCCAGTTACTGCTTCGCTCTGAAGATTTGTAATTTACAATCACTGTCTGCTGACTTACATTTCTTTTAGTTATGGGTGACTCATCTACATCCGGACGACACTGAAGGTGCAATACGTGAATCTTTGAAAAAGTTGAAACTTGATTATGTTGACCTCTACATATTCCACATGCCTACATGCTTCAACGTAAGTGCCACTACCTCTCGCTTTTCATTGGCAACAGTATAGTAGGGTTGTAATTTGCAACGTGTGCAATTGCACAGTCTAGGTATCTACAGTAAGCTAACGTCTTTGCTGCTCTCTCAGCGGAAACTCTTACATCACGAATAAAAGAACAAAGGTCGTGGTTTACAATTCAATATGTTTCGTATAGCAAATTCGCACACTGTAGAACTGCGTGCTGCACCATGTGCAGCACAGGTCCGCAACATGACGGCAGTTTTGCAACTCCGAGCACATAATGTTCAGGTGCACACTTCAGTGAGCAGCCCTTCTTTACTACATTTCCATTTAGCACGCAAAAACTACCATAACAAAATCAAACTTTCCTCTACTTAGAATCTCAACGAAATGATGAAAAAAATCATTTTTTTCCAGCATGACATGACAGCACAAAATCGCTCCGTAAGCGTCACAGATGTGTGGAAAGGCCTTGAGGGGGTTTACAAGAAAAAATTGACTAAGGCCATTGGTGTTTCTAACTGCAGCGGAGAGCAGATCGAGCGCATCATGAAGGTAGCTGAAGTACCCATCCATGTCGCGCAGGTAAGGGTTCTTTTCAAAAACTGTAAACTTTGATATGAGGCTCATAAACGAACAAATGCATCCAAATATGTACTCAAGCACTAACATCATTCTTTTATATGAAGAAGTCAGCTCTGTCATTTTCATTTTTATGGAACAAAACTAGTGATGCGGGGTAACTCGGTGCAAATCTCTTGTTGTGAAGGGCTATTTATCTCCACCGTACGTACCGTAATCCTACCGTATTCCTACCATCAAGTCTTTATTCCTTGTATGTCAGCGCAGTCCATTAGAAGAATCTTTCTTTGAAGTCACCGGCTACGGAGAAAGATAAATGTAATCCTCTTGCTGCCATGCGCAACCGACCTCTTAGCGTTTACATAACCTTCTACCTATCGTATACTTACCGTATCTCTCAGCGCAATCCTTCGAAATTCTCGTCGAGCTAGGTGTAAATCCTCATTCTGTTTATTATTCACTTTCAAGAAAGTCCGACAACTTAATTTGTCTCTTTTCTCTCGAAATCAAGGCGGTATTGTAAAATAGAATTTCACATAATTATGAAATTTATATGATTAGAAAACTAACGAACATACTTCCTGACTCTTTTCGCCTTCATAAAAAAATAGAATAAAAACAGAAAGAAGTAACCAGGAACTATTTAGGTGGAACTGCACTTATACTGGCCTCAACACGAATTCCAAGAAGTTTGTAAGAAACACAACATAGCTGTAACTTCCTATGCAACCATGGGTTCACCGGGACGTTCGGCTTTTTTCAAAAGCGGAGCGTAAGCGATCCTCATCTTTTGAAGCCAGAAAAGAATGAACATGATTAGGAGGATGGAATGGGCTCCAGCACCAAGTGATATGGATGACGCAAAAGTGAAAAAGTTGGCTGCTAAGTATAAGAAAACTCCGGCTCAGGTAGGTATAACTTGACAAATTTCACATAACCTTGGTGTAAGAAAAGGTGGTACATACATCAGCCCAGTAACAAACAGTATCAAAAAAAATTTCAATATCTACAGTCAAAAATAAACAAGCACAACTTCAAATTTTCAAGAAAATACACTTGTAGATGCATTCGGAGCGAGCTCTGATGAACTTCCCCACGATCCTGCGAAAGCTTTCAGAATTTAAAATCTCAAATCAATTGATCAGTCATTCATTCAAATTCCAAATTTCAACTGATTTCTTCATCCATTCAGGGATTTTGTTTTCATTCTTAATGGACCTTAGCGTTCTCATATCTGCGCTAATAGCTTCAAAAACTATCAAAATGTCAAAAAACTTTATCACACCATCATAGAAATTCTGCGTGGGTGGAGATGTCGAAGCCAATGAACCAACGGCTTAGCGTTTTTGCCCATATTAGTTGTGTTTGGCTCATGTGAAACTTCCCCAAGCGGAACTTGATGCTCTATGTTTTTCTTTCTTTTCCAGCCTTTGTGCTTGCGTCAAAAGGAAATTTTGTCACAGAACAACAAGTAAGTGGTAAAATCTAAGAAATCTGCTGTATATGCAGTCTTTGGAGGACAGAGGAAACGCAATTCTTGAACCTTTTTGAAAATTTTTGGAAATTTGTCTCGACAAAAAAAAACTAGGTGCCTTCCTCTTAATTAATTTCAATGATTCCGTGATTGAAGATTCTTTTGCGTTACGCTATGGATCGCAACATTGCAATCATACCAAAATCAGTGAAGAATGCCAGAATCAAGGAGAACTTTAATGTAAGCTCAAGCTTTTCATTCTTGCTCACACATAGCAGTTGGTTTCAATTTTATAGGTCTTTGACTTTTCATTGAAGCCAGATGAAATAAAAGACATGGAAACAGGAGCTCATCGTCAAAGACTTTTCTGGCATGAATTGTAAGCAAAATTCTACTTCGAAATTTTCTCAAAAAATATGTAAAGCTTTTTTGTTTTTTTCTGCACAACACAGTTCTTCTTTTTTATAAATAAAACTTTATGAATTTCCTTGGCTCATAAGCATGTTTGATTTTTTAGCATGGAAGGACATCCCGAAGACGCCTTCGCCTCGGAAAGGAAAAAAGAGTGAGCGAAATGAAAATGTTGCAGCAATAGGCTTTCTATCTTCCACACCACTTTTACCATGATTTTGAAATTTTGAGAACTAGTCAAGGCAGACTGTGAGGTTTGCGAAGGTTCAGTAGTCTGTGCTAGATGATCTAGATCTCAACTTTTTTGGTCGTGTGAATCAAAATTGTTTCCCTTTGAATATGCGCATTTTGCACATTTTTCAATGCGACTAGGCCGAATAGTCAGATAAATACCCTGTATAAAAAAAGCGGCAATGTTTTTTGCGAGTGGTAAAACTGTAATTTAATTTTACTGGCAATCAAAAACCTCTTTGGTTCTTTAATGATTGCTTATGAAATTCTTCTCGCATACTATCAGGTTGATGCAAAAATAATGGCCGATTTTCCATACCTTCCTTCAGGGCAACTTTTTTCCACCAAAATATCTTCTCTGAAATAAATGTAGCACATCGTTTAAAAGCTGCTTTCAAGCTCTATCTAAAAGTGGTTGAATGGGCTTCTAAACTCGTTTATTATAAAGTTACTAAGCTTCAAATAATTGCATCCGAATTCAGAATTCTGTTGCATTCGCTTTTCTGACCAGAGGCCGTATTCACCATTGAATGTGAGGTAAATTCTACCTTGAAGGCAGCGGTTTGGCAGAATGACAACTTTAGGAAATTCATCATTCTCGTTCTCCCTGGATGAGCTAAGTCCAAGACTGCGCTTTGCAGCTTCAAAAGATATCAATAACCCGCTTTTCCAGACGTGAAAAGCGTATTTGGGCGGACCGCGTAAGCGCCCTCTAGAGCGCGATTGGCTCGTGGGTATGGTGGGTACAATATCTCCACCTACGAGCCAATCGCGCTCTGAATGGCGCTTACGCGGTCCGCCCTCAAATAACCCTTTTCATGTCTGGAAAAGCGGGTTATTGGTATCTTTTGAAGCTGCAAAGCACAGTCTTGGACTTATTGTTAGCTCATCCGGGAGAGCCGAGATCGATGAATATCCCAAAGTTGTCATTCTGCCTTTAACACGTTGACAACGAACTGTTTTTTTGACGTTCATCCCTGTGGACGAACCGTTTCCGGGCATTTTCACACCCGGTTGCATGTATGTATGCATCTATGCGTGTGGTACAAAAAATTCAAGTGGGCGGGTTGGCTCCGTCTTTGGTAAGCCCCGCCCACTTTTTAAAAGTGCTGGAAATTGCTCAAAATCAATGGATTCGTGCAAATTCCAGCATTTTTGAAAAGTGGGCGGAGCTTGCCACTCGGCGGGGTCAAAATCAATATTTAAAGTTCCCCAGTCATCTACGAGCTTTTCTATGCGATTTGAGAACGAAAAAAGTTTTTTTGTAGAGGACAACGGAGTGGGCGGAGTTTGCCAGAAGAGGGTCGGGGCCAACATGAAAAAGTTCTGAGCCTAACTTGATTATATGAACACAAATTAAAACCATTGTGCACATTCGAACTGGTATTTAGGGTGTCGCGCACCATTGCGCGACATCGTCCACAGCGACAGACTGCCTATCATGCACCATTGCGCGAACTGTCGTCAATGTGTTAAGGTAAATTCTACCTCAAGGTACATTGTACTTTAAGCGATTCGTATTCATAAATGTAGATACCTTGGGGTAAATCCTACCATTCCCATCCTGATGTACAGTAACGTTTATTTAAAGCACGCTATGATCTAACAAGGGAAGGATAGTTGGATGCCGCGGCCATTCCTAATGATTTGTATACCAAAAAATGCGCCTTGGAATGCAGATTCTGAATCTGTGCTCGAAATCTGCGAAACGATCTTTTGAAGAAAGTTATGAACTTTTTTCCTTGAGAGTTTAGCCTACTTTTGGATAGTAAAAATCACCAGATTTGATCTAGCCTACCATTTGATGCTACTGAAGAAAATTTTAGACGTAGTAATATTTATTTAGACTATCTGGACCATACTCAGCATTTGGAAAGGAGAGAAAATTTCTTTATTGATGATTTTGACCCTCCGCAGGAGCGCAATTTTCTTAATGAAAAAAAATCATAACTCCATTCAGATTATCGTTTCGCAGATATGAAAGACAGTCTACGAACCAGCATCCAGCATTCAAAAGCGCATTTTTTGGTATACAAATCGTTATGAATGGCCACGGCATCCAAGTATCCTTCCCCTGTAAGCGGTGATGAACTTTGTTATTGTCAACATAACTCCTTCTAAAGCTGAATTGATTGTTATTTTGTTTCTCCGGATACGAGGAAACATGTTTTGACAGGAAAACTGTTTCAAAGTTGCTCACATGTTCGAACATGACAAGATGCGAAAGTTTCATGTTTTAGCAGATGAGCGTCGACTTGTAGCCATTATCTTCGTGTAAATTACAAGTTCTGACACGACATGAGTTTGCACCTCATTTTCGAATTCAGTCTTGCTTCTTACGCCACATGTGCTCCTTGCTCTTATTGGCTCATGTTACTAACAAGGAAGGCTTCCCAAGTCAGCTCGGCCAACCCGGATGAGTCATATATCACCGTAACGGGCTCGAGACGCTGATTCCAAATCTGCCGTTTCCAGCTGCGGAGCGGTCCTGCACGAGAAGTTATGGGTGGTGTTTCCCTCCAGAGTTGAGGCACCCGTCAACTTGCCTCCCCTTGTTTATGAGCGCTAAACACAAGGCGCGTGGTCGTCTGGTGTAGTGGTAACTGTCTTGCTCGATAGGCAGAGGGTCACGGGTTCGAATCCCGTTAATTGCAACTTTATTGCAATTTTTGGCAATGTGTAATTTTGGGCTTGTAAATGGTTTTGGAGCACTGGATCCTAGAACTTCTTTCAATGTGAATGCAAAAACTAAAAGTTTCAAGAAATCAACGTATCAGTAAGCAGAGAATTCTTCCAATCAGCCACATGGCTTAACACGTCTACATGACAAACAAGAAAACAAACAAACAAACATAAAAATCGATAAATCGAGGCTGGTAACTGCGACAAGATACATTTCATTCTCTGCGCTTACTGCGAAAAGTTCTTTTGTTTTGAACATTTTGTAATAGCCTACCATATGTGTACTCAAATAAATTCATTCTTCTACACTGTCAAAAACTAATGTTGAACGTTAACGAACATTAGGTGGAGGTGTAGTTTTTAAAACTTTTAGTTTTCGCATTCACATTGAAAGAAGTTCTAGGATCAAGTGCTCCAAAACCATTTACAAGCCCAAATTTACATTTTACAAAAAATTGCAATAAAGTTACAATTAACGGGATTCGAACCCGTGACCCTCTGCCTATCGAGCAAGACAGTTACCTCTACACCAGACGACCATGCGCCTCCTATTTAGCGCTCATAAACAAGGGGAGGCAAGTTGACGGGTGCCTCAACTCTGGAGGGAAACACCACCCATAACTTCTCGTGCGGGACCGCTCCGCAACTGGAAACGACAGATTTGGAATCAGCGTCTCGAGCCCGTTACGGTGATATATGACTCATCCGGGTTGGCCGAGCTGACTTGGGAAGCCTTCCTTGTAAGTCACCTCGAACTTTTTTCCCTCATTGAGCTGCCCGCCATACACTAGGGTGTTTCATGTTCAATGCACGTTTTGGATTTGAACTTCTAACCGTGATAGTTCTTCTTCAAACTTATCTTTTTGAGTGCAGTAAAAACCACTGCCAGCAAACCTTTGACTATATAACGCAAGCTTTTGCTGGATCATAGCCGCTCTGAGCAAGATTTTCTAGTCCGAAAAATTCCAAAACATTTTCTGGAAACTTATACTTTGAGGGGCTTATCTTGCTCTCAAATGCGCTAGGATCGCGATTGTAACTTTGCTCATTATATGCCGATGGTCGTTTGTGCAACAGAGTGTAGTTTGAGATTTACCGCATTTTCCTGTGAGAAAATTTTTTAGAAAAAATCAAGAGTACCCACTTTTTTCAGCATTTTGGAATATCCAAAAACTGCCTTTTTGTGATTTTTTTTGGTTTCTTTATCTCTAAAAAACGAGAAAACACTGCCATTTGCTATCATTAGTTGTACTAGATCCAATCTAGGTGTACACAGTGAAAATTATACAATCATTTTTTGCTTGGCTTTTTTATGCAGCCTAGATGGACCTCATCTACCACCCAAGTTTGAGCCAAGATTTCTTGGTTTAGGATATTGCAAAAATTTCATATTGTTAAGCTTTTTCGTAGCACAATACTGTAATCATAACGCATAAATTTTGAAAAAATCCGACGATTTTCCATGGATTTAGAGCAGGGAGAGTGAAGAGAAAAAGTTTTGATTTTAGTCACTTGTCTTTGAAGGCAACTCCGGTTTGAATAAAGATTTGCGGAAATGAAAGCACATGTTAGAAAGTAGAAGAAACGTGCTTTCAGATAAGCAAGGTTTCGGAGGAAATGGTTATCCCTTGAGAATCAGATTTTTCAAAAAGAGTTTAGCATTTAGCAAAAGAGCAAATTATGACACAGCCTATATATACATACAAGGTGCCCCAAAAAATGTGCCCACTGTTTGACTGCTAATAACTCTCTTGTCATGAAGACTTGCAAGAAATTTTGAAAAGCATTTTGTAGAGCTGGCTTAAATTTAGATTTACAGTATGGAAAAGTTTGCGCTTTTTCTTCATTGCTCTTGGATTACGGCAGAAACTTTGAGGAGGTTTGAGTAAATAAGGGTCATATTTTACTCCTTAAAAAAGTGGTAACAAAGCTGTAAATTTCTACAGTAGGCTAACCATAGTCACCGTTTTAAAAAATGAAACTCGCATTCCTCCATAACTCCTTTTTCATGAGTTATGCCAGATATACCGTAACATCGATTTCTGATATTCGTCGTATATTTTATTAGGTCATTTGAAAGCTCTGCGAACGTGCCAAAAATTATGCAATGAAATCAGCTTTTGTAAAAATCTTAATAGACGATTTTCCAATTTTTTAAAAGCAAATTTCGAGCGGCCTATCTTACAATGGCCCCATATATTGTAAGTTTCTACCGTAATCCCACAGTAATGAGGAAGAATGGAAAGAATAGTGCTCTTCATAGTGTAAATCTAAACTGAAGCCAGCATTACAAAAGGGTACCGAAACCTCGAAAGATCATGACAAGAAAGCAATGGCGTCAGGGTTTTCGACCGGGAGGGAACTCAAAACTTTCTTCCGATTGAAGGTTCGTGGCGTCTGCCATCCTTCCGTTCGAAAAATTTTTTGGGATGCTTCCCAAAATTCCTGCGCCCCCTAATCCCGAAATTTAGGAAAAAAGGGGCATGGTGGCAGCTAAGCTACGCAAAAAATTTTTCACAAGGTTAATCAAATTTTTAAAAATTCTAAAAATTATATAATTTACAAGTACGAACAAGTCGCTTGCACATTTTTATAAGTCATGTAAGTGACTTTCAAAAATTTCGCGACCGTCGCCCCCCCCCCCCTCGGGCCGCCACTGCAAAAAGGTCCGGTAGGTTGAAAAAAAGTTTAAAAAAAATTTTTTTTAAGATTTCAAACACATTTGTTATTCTCTAATTTTCCTGTTCAGTCATCGATATTTCTCAGATGAACAAGAAAAGTTATTTTAGGACAGGCAGGTTTTATGTTAGAGAAAGGATTCTACGAATCTAAATTGAAACGTAAAAGCAATTAGTTAGTCAGATAAAAACCCTTGGAGCTTAAGGTGGTTGACTATGTAGACAAGATAGTGTAGAAATCACTAACTGTAACGTTTTTAACCTTAAAGGCTGAAAAAGCTAAGGGCTAAGGCCACAAATTCTCAAAATTGCTTGAAATTTTGTTGAGGCGTTTTTCCAGTTTGCCTATCACAAATGTAATACCAGTAGCTCTCCAATCTCATAATCCCTGCTGGAAAGTTTTGTCGAAACAATATTCCGGATTCTTAGATTGTGTTCTGACGTAGTAGAGCTGTATTTTAGCTAAAAGAGCGGCATGAATAAGAATAAGAAACTATTTGGAGAAACATAGGGAACTGGTGCAAACTTGTACGAAACTACGTGGACGCCATGATCTTTCTCCTTCAGCGGAAGCAAAATTGTGTTGATTATCTATCAAAATCAGCTATACCAAATTCAGAACTAACGATTATCGTAGTGGCACAAACGTGCCAGCTCAGACGCTGAAAGCGGATGAGCTGTGGCCCTTAATTATTACTGCGGTCCACAAACTGTGGGTACCCATGAGAAGGAAAACTATGGTAAACTTATGATACGGGGTCAGCCGCCGTATGGAGAAATGCGGTTCGAGTGTATTTTAGTGCAGTTGCACTAAAGGCCGCAGGTGGGCTGCACTATAACGGCTGAGCAGAGTTGGCACGTTCACTGCACAATTTTCCGCGGCTCATGCTTTTTCAGAGTCTGAGGAATGAAGAATGTATGAGTTTATGGCACATACTTTTCTGGCTGCTTCGACTGCGCTGATGAGATTGGAATGAATCTTACTGCATTGTGATTTACCTTGAGCTGTACCTCAACGTAAAATTTACCTCAAGGTAAAATTTTCGTATTCATAAAAGTTTTTTTTGGGTAGGGGAAGAAAGCCGCCAGTTTGAGCCGCCTTTCGCGGCTAACTGGTCCTTTCGCAACGTTGTTGCATGTCGTTTCAGGCAGCAATCCGCGCAGGCGACCGAAGCTGACGGCTTTCGTTCCCCTACCTATTTTTTTCTTGAGGTTAGATTTACCTGTGTCAACATGATAAGGACTGACGTGTATTAGGAGCTTGGCATGACGTATATGAGGTGTTGCTTTTTTGAGCCCACATGATATTTTTACGAGGAACTTCTTGCCTTTAAAGTTGAAAACGCTACAGTTAGTGATTTCGACACTATCTTGTCTACGTAGTCAACTACCCCAGGCTCTAAGGGTTTCTATCTGACAAACTAATTGCTTTTGCGTTTTATTTTAGATTCGTAACTTTCTTTCTCTAACAATAAAACCTGCCTGTCCTAAGATAACTTTTCTTGTTCGGTCATCGAGGAATATCCATGACTGAACAAGACAAGTTGAAGAATGAAGAAAAATTAAAGAATAACAAATTTGCTTAAACTTCTAACGTACTATTTTGATTTCTCAGCCAAAGTTGGAAAACTTTTTGGTGAACAAGCTACATTTTCCCTCTATTTTTTGCATTCAAGGTCAACTCTTTCTTCCTGATAAAGACGAAGCCCAAGTCCCCCAAATCCACTTAAGACAAGCGAATGATTTAGTATTTGATGCGACTCGAAATGGGCAGTTAAGGAACCAAAAGGATTAGTCATTTGTACGTTAGCATCTTTTCTTTCTACAAATTAGTTGCTTATTGGAAACAAAGTACTTTCATTTGGCAACTTTGACTTTGTGATTTCACCAGTACCACTGTGCTCAATAGCTGGGAGTGAGGATTAATATTGTGTATGACTACCTACAGCTTAACAGAATCAAAACATTAGACGTTTGTTAACATCTACATAGTATAGACAGAAATTTTGCACTGTTCAATCCGTATAACTCTCACTGATTCAATTAAATTTCGCAAAATTGATACTAGCCCGTAGTAAACCCCCCTTCAGGGGATCTGCCCTAAGACCTGAGTTGATCGTATGGCGCCTCGTTCTAGCATCCCGCGAGCTATTGATCTAGATGCGGATCGCTTTTCAGGCATAAAAATCTTGCGCGCTATCAAACAGAGAACACCTACACCTCTTGTGCAGGTTTGGTGGTTCGGCGCCGGACAGTTTCGAAATTTTGCGCATCACTGAGCAGTCTTTGATAGCGGCCACTATCGAAGAAAATCGATGACGGCCGCTATCAAGGAATTCACAAACTGAATGCACAAAACAAAACTGCGTTTTTTTAACCATAATTTATCAAAAATTGAGGAAGAGGGACAAAATCGTTTGGCAATAAATAAAGAGATTGTCGCTCTGAGTAGCTTTTGTAGAAAAAACCTAAGCAAACTCTGCAAAAAGGAAAAAACCTATTCTTCTGTTTGCCGAACGTCAGCTGTTCATTGATCCTTTCCTTTTTGGGCACCGGTATTGTGCAGTATTGCGCGTTCTTGTACTGCAACAATACGTCAAGTACGATGTCCCGTAAGTTACTCACGAGCAACTTACGGGATTTTTCTCTGCGTCTCATCCCTTGCACACTATTTCGGTCAATTCATCTCAAAATCGAGGCTGCTCTTACGGATTTTAGGTGAATTCATCGCGGCACATGCCCTGACGCTAACCCTTCAGATCAGGTCGCATTCTTAAGCATGTGAGTGACCGCTAGTCAGTTTATCTTAAATACCTCAACTCAGCCCCTCAGCTGAGATCATCTGAAGTGAAGTGGGGTTTACTACTGGCCACTGTGACCTAAACTACGTTGCTGCATTGATCCTGCAAAAAATCAGCTTCTGAGAATAGATAGATCTCTTAAGGTATCCTTCCAACCTTGCCTTTGGCTAGGGTTAGAAGTTGTATTGAGAATTTACCTTAAGGTAAATGCAATCCGTTTGATGAATACGGATTACAAGTGATATCAGCACCTTGAGGTAGAATTTACCTCAAGGTACTCTTCATTCCATACTAAACACCTTGAGGTAGCTTCTCAAGGTAAAATTAACCTTGAGAAATACCTCAAGGTACTCGGCTGTCTGCTGATAATGTGTGATAAAACTACCTGGAAATAGGATTTACCTCAAGGTATCAATGATGAATACGGCCTCAGAATTCGAGCGCATATGAATGACACTTCTTCGAAAGTTTAGCTATTGTATGCAATAGAAGTTGTCTACATTATGCATACTTCATTGTATATTTGAGGTTTTCCAAACTGAGGTATAGGTGAGGCATACTAAAATTTTTATATTTTGGTATTTTTCCTCTTCGCAAACTTTTTTCTCCACTTTTTATTTTGTTTTGTACTATTGGCTTGCGGCTACAAGAGAGGGCACTTATCATTTATACTAACAAACTTTGAAGAAAGTTATAATTCGTAAAGAGAGGTTTCGGAAAAAAACCCTTTTTTTGTTCTACAATCCATATTTTTCGGCAAGCTTACGATATTGGTGCAGGTAAATGTGCACTGTATTGCAAAAGGTATGCTCTCGTGATGGTTTTTACTGCGTTCAGAAATGTGTACTTTTCAACAAGTTATAGCAAGTTGAAATCAACATTTGCAGAACGGCCATTATTTTTGCATCAACCCACTATTATTCCTAAAATTCGTCTCTGCTGTATATTGTAACTACCCAACTCAATGCTTGCAAGGAAGCTTTTCTCAAACTTGCTGAAGTTTTCAAACTTCACACAAAAGCTCATACATAGCCAGGTGAAAATGACTGTCGGAGGACCAACGATTACTCTTTCTAATGGCACTAAAATGCCTCAAGTTGGATTGGGCACTTGGCAGGTAAGCTTTTCACTCTACCAGCATCCGATTTTGGATGTTTTGAAAATTTAGTCTTCTCCCGAGGAGGTAAAGGGAGCAGTAAAGTATGCTATAAACACCGGATACAGACTGATCGACACAGCTGCAATATACGAAAACGAGGATGCGATTGGAGAAGCAATTCAGGAACTTGTCAAGGAGAAAAAGATCAAGCGTGAAGATCTCTTCATTACAACAAAGGCTAGTAAGACAAATCAAGTTGAAGATTTGAGTTGTTGAGTACAGTGCTTACAAGAATCTACGCAAGGTTTCCTGTGTGGTTGCCAGGTACCGTACTCTTTCCAAACGGAAACGCCTTCGAGTACGGTAGTGGGCAAAGCCAAAATTACATATCTCATCCACAAATGTATTTCATGAGCTATCACTTGAACAGAGGCTTAGTTGCGGTCTCTCATTCAGTCATGAAAAGTCTAGGTACAAGTTAGCTCGAGCGCTACCTTCGAAATTTTGCAAAAGTTCGATTTTTGCAAATCGCAGAAGCTTTTTTGCAATTTTTGCAAAACCCTTGCCAAAAAAGTACCACCTTTTTTCCTGAAAATGATAATAAATGTCAACATGCTCCAGAATTTCTATTGCTGATACGATGTTGAATGGAGGCCATGATTACTGCAAATGGATTACCGCAAGGGCGCTTTACGCAACTAATATCTTTGACTCAATAAAATCATGCTTATCACATTTACATTTCATATAAAAACGCCACTTCGGCTAGGTATCCTTCCCTTGTAAGTAGAGAAGCTAATTCACCAATCTTGATGTTTCAGTCGCCAGGAGGACCTACTTATTGAACCTTGCTTCTGTATTCTATAGTGAAGCATACCTCAACTCAAAAGAAAGATGAAGTAAATTCGTTTAAAACATCAAAAATCACTATTTATTCTTTGGAGAGTATGTCTTAAGCCACGGCCCAGAGACAGTCGATTTTAGATTGAAATTCTAGTGGCATTCACCTTGACGCGTTCCAAATCGCTCAGTTTTCCATTTGGAAATCCCATACTCTAAAGCAACCAACCGAAATAAACATTTGCCTAGTCGTAGCTTGAATATTCTGTTTTTAGCTATGGGTGACTCATCTACATCCCGACGATACCGAAGGTGCAATCCGTGAATCTTTGAAGAAGTTAAAGCTTGACTATGTTAATCTCTACATATTTCACATGCCTACATGCTTCAACGTAAGTGTTACTATCTCTCGTCTTTCATCCATGGAACAGTATAGTAGGATTCTAGTCTACAATTTGTACAATTGCACAGTCTAGAGATATCTACAGTAAGCTAACTTTTGGTGCTCTCTCAGCGGAAACTTTTATAATAAAAGAACAAGCATCTGATTTACGATTGTATGTATCGTATAGCAAATTCGCACACGGTGGAACTGCGTGCTGCACCATGTGCAGCACAGGTCTCCGCAACGTGGCGTCAATTTTGCAACTTCGAGCACATGATGTGCAAGTGACACTTCAATGAGCAGTTCTTCTTTACTACAATTCCACTTTAGCACACAAAAATCACATCATAACAAGATCAGACTTTCCTCTCCTCAGAATCTCAACAAAATAATGAAAATCTTTTTTCCAGCATGACATGACAGAACAGAATCGCTCTGTAAGCGTCACCGATGTGTGGAAAGGCCTCGAGGGTGTCTACAAGAAAAAATTGACTAAGGCTATTGGTGTTTCTAACTGCAGTGGAGAGCAAATCGAGCGCATCATGAAAGTAGCTGAAGTACCCATCCATGTCGCGCAGGTAAGGGTGTTCTAGAGAAAGATTGTGTATTTTGGTAAGAGGCTTATTTAAAAAGACATTTGATGTAATTGTTCTATTCGAAACAAAACGCAATCTTTCATAGTTAAATAACATTTCCTTGACTATGGCGATGTTGATAGGTGTGATCTGTGGATTTGGATCGGCTATCCGCCTCCTACAGTACACCTACAGTATTTTTATCGCATACCGTATCCAGCTCTTCCACTCCCTGCATATCACGTAGAGCAGTCTCAGAAGCTTCGTTTCGTTGAGCTAAATATAAATTTTTTTCTATCGGACACCATTCAAAAGCGCGTCCACAATTATTGTGTGTCAGCGCCGTGCCGATATAGGACGCGTTCGCGTGGGATTCGGCACGACGCTGGGACGGACAGCTTTGCAATCTGAAGCAGCCTAAGGTGGAACGTTCCACCTTTTCTATTAGACAGTAGTGGTCTTACGCAAAGACTATTTCCTCCCATATACTAAAAAATTCATATAATTCATCTATCAGATAATTTTCTAGGTTTTTTCAACCTATAACAGCGAGTTGTTAAGGTCGAGCTTCACTTATACTGGCCTCAACACGAATTCCAAGAAGTTTGTAAAAAACACAACATAGCTATAACTTCCTACGCAACCATGGGATCACCGGGACGTTTTGCATTTGGTCTGAAAAGCGGAGCGTAAGCACTTCTCACCTTTTGAAGTCAGAGAAATAATCGCACATGATTAGAAAGATGGAATGGGCTCCAGCACCAAGTGATATGGATGATGCAAAAGTGAAAAAGTTGGCTGCAAAGTATAAGAAGACTCCTGCTCAGGTAGGTATAACTTGACAAATTTAACATTACTTTGGTGTAAGAAAAGGTGTTACATATATCAATTTGGTAGCAAACAAGATCAAATAGAGGTTGCCAAGAAAATAATGTCGATTTTCATAGCAAAGCCAGAAGACAAATCAAAAAAATATGTGAGGGGTACCGAGCAAAGGAAGCTCTACAAAATGGTCTCCGAACATTGGCAGAAGTTGTTGTTCACGCAAAGTTCTAAGAAAACCATATGAGCAAGTCGTGATGCCAAAAATTGGATCGCCATAGAAAAACCTGCGAACCTTTCACTTGCTCCTGCATTAGAAGACACATGCACTTATCCATAGGTATTTCTATTTTTTCCATGCTTAGAAACCAAGAAAAAATTGAAAAATGGAATATGACAGACTCCGCCCCTAGTAATACTGGACCCCTCCCACATATGTCTCATTGTATACTACAAAGCTTCGTAACTTTAACCATAGAATTTTGGCCTTGATATGGCTCTAGTTCTCGAATAATATCAATTTCACCCGAAAAAACCGAAAAAAAAACCACATTGTTTGCCTGACAACCCAATATTTCAATATCTAAATTTGAAAAAAATAAGCACAACTTCAAATCTTCAAGAAAATAGACTTGTAGATGCATTCGGGACGAGCACTGAGTACAGAATATAAAATCTTACATCAGTTGATCAGTCGATCAGTCAAATTCCAAGTTTCAATCCTAACTTCTCCATCATCTTGGGATTTTTTTCGTTTCTAATGGACCTTAGCGGTGCAGTCCGAATCTACGCTGACAGCATTGAAAAGTGTTAAAATGTCGAAAATTTTTGTCACACCATTATAGAAATTCTGCACAGGCGGAAATGTCGGAGCCATTGAACCAATCGCCGCTTAGCGCTTTAGCCCATATTAGTTGTGATTGGGTAATCCATGCGAATTCTCTACTGCGAAACTTGGGCGCTGTCTTTTTGCTTTCTTTGCCAAAGTTTGTGCTTGCTTTCAAAAGGAATTTTTTCATAAAACAACATGCAAGTAGTGAGAAATTAAGAAATTTGCTTTATACGCAAGTAGCCTTTGGGGAACAGGGGAAATGCAGTTCTTGAACCTTTTTGAAAATTCTAGGTAATTTGTCTCGACGAACAAAATTAGGTGTTTTCCTCTTAATTAATTCCGTGATTGAAGATTCTTTTGCGTTACGCTATGGATCGCAACATTGCAATCATACCAAAATCAGTGAAGAATGCAAGAATCAAGGAGAATTTTGATGTAAGCTCAAGCCTTTCGTCCTTGCTGACATACAGCAGTTAATCCTGAATTTTATAGGTCTTTGACTTCTCATTGAAGCCAGATGAAATAAAAGACATGGAAACAGGAGCGCATCGTCAAAGACTTTTCTGGCACGAATTGTGAGCCAAATTCTTCCTCGAAAATTTCTTAAGGAACACGTAAAGCTTTTTTATTTTTCTGCAGATAACAATTCTTTTTTGTCAAAGTAAAATCATATAAGTTTTTTGCATCATGAGCATAATTTATCTTTTTTTAGCATGGAAGGACATCCCGAAGACGCTTTCGCCGCGGAAAGGAAAAAGCAGTGAGCGAAATGAAAATGCAGCAACAGACTTTCTTTCATAAAGCAGCATTTGGAATTTTGTTTCTGAAAATCTGCTTTTTCCATGGTTTTGAAATTTTATTGGAATTAGTCGAGGCTGCATGTTGTAAGTCTGCAAAGGCCAATAGTTTGTGCAAAATCTGGCTTTCAAATTTTTTTGGTTTCATGAATTGATTTTTACCGTTAGTATGGATGTGCACATTTGTTATGATTTACATCAGTTAGTAAATGATGCCACTCCTTTCTCCTCTGACTTTGTAGTCACATGAATTTAAAGAAGAACTTCTAAACCATTGTTCAAACTGGATTATGGTTCATATTCCACAGTAAATTTTTTATTCCGTACAAGATGATGCTGTCCTTCTAAAATCTCGAGCGTATATCGAACTAGCCATGAAAATAATATTATATATTCGTTTTTATAATGTAATTAGGACTTGTGTCAAATATTGGATAGCTGGCACGATGTTTAGGTTCCTGATTTTTTGTTTTCTTTGAAAACTCAAGATAGGCGTTTACCCCATATCATATGCTACGATATTTATAGGAAAAAGATGTACTTCGTTGTCTGAGAATTCCTACATATAGTCTCAAATATTAGGAGTGTCTCGCACAAACGTTTTAAAGGAGGTTTTTGATGCAATTCTGCACAATTACTTGAAATGTGGTTAATCGAATCCAACTGTATCTGTGGGCCAAATCCACCTGCCCGAGCCAATTCCGCTTTTGACACTTACTTTTCAAGATCAGGGCTCGGCACGAGCTGGCACCAGGAAATTTTCAAAACGAAGTCCCCCTTGATTTTCGCTAAGTTTTACGAAGTCCCCCTTGACCCTAACCCTAAATCTATAAAAACCTCCCAAAAAACGAAACGTCGACTAAAAAAAACGTCGCCACTTGTCGACAAAAGCGATATCCCCTTTGCTTTTTTGTCCCAAAAACGATATCCAGCTTGCCCCATGCCAGCTGGTGCCAGGCCCTATTCATGATCTCCCTGGGAATTATCAGGTCTTGGTTTGCACTTCTGAATAAAAAAGCCACCTGATTTTCCCAAAATAATGAATAACACCGAGAATTCACAAAGATATTCCATAATTTGGCTTAACATCTGTGAGAAAAAAATTAGAAAGCGGTATTGTCAAAGCACAATCGTCTTTGCTAATCACTACATAAACATATACTTTGTCGGCTTGAGACTTTATGTATCTCTTCATTCTTCTCCTGCATTTAATTTGGGCAAAAATGCAATAATGTATATGACACAAGAAGGCGATGTTTTTGACTATGATGCTAGAAAAAGAAAGTTATCTGCTCGGACATTTTACATTAAAATCACATTATCGTCCTGCCTTCGTCCTGAGCGGTTGCTTGATTTTCGTAGGAAGACGTCGTGGTGACAACGCCCATTCCGTGGCGATCGCTATATCTTTAATATAAACGAATTTTTGAAATTTCAACTATAATAAACAGTTTGCATAATGTCTCTGTTTGCAGTTCATCTTTTCTCTACTGGATTCTTGCCAAATGCTATAATTATGCACGAGCATAATGTATGATAATAGCGAAGCGAGGCAACGTGCACGGATGGCCGAGTGGTCTAAGGCGCCAGACTCAAGCGAACGCTTGCCGCGAGCTAGTGGCTGGGAACTCTGGTACTCGTCAGAGTGCGTGGGTTCAAATCCCACTCCGTGCAAATTTTTGCGCAGCAACTATTTTTGCCCAACATGATATGGTAACCAGTCGCGCAGGTTCAAAAAGTGTTTTGCAATATTTTTTCTAAAAACAAAACAGTCTAACAAATTTAAACCCCATTTATACGGATAAGTTAGATTCATCAAGGAATACCATCAGAATATTACAAGAACTAGTCCTCACTTTCTCTTGATAGCATATCTTACAGCACAGAGTATTGAGAAAATTAGTATCATGCTTATGATGCCAATGAGTAGCCATCCAAATCCCTAAAAAGAAGGAAGTAGTTTTTAGAATTTTTTAATTAAAAAAATGGAGACGAATAATAACTGATAGAGATCGTTCCACAACATTGTTTATACTGTTCACCGCAGCAATAGTAACCCCACACGACAGCATTGGGAGAGCAGGTTGTAGAGCCGGCCTTATCGTCTGGGCACATCTGAATCGTAGTACTTTATTTTGCTTGAACTGCATATTTCAAAGGATAATTTGGTCAAAAACTTTGGAAGTGGATAGAATGTTGGTTGTTTTTGAGCGTAGAAAATACTTTACTCCGCTTGAAGTGCAGCATTTTGGAGTAGAATTTCATCAAGAAGCCTCGAAAGTGGATAAAATAAAAATAGTTCGTAAAAATTTTGATAGAAAGCTATCGTAGATTTAAGTTTGAATGTGTGTCTTTGTAAGATAGATCTTACTGAGATTATTGCACCAAGTGATTTTCACCAAAGGCTGTTGACCGATAGTTTTGGAATTTCTCATCGTTTTCATCATCGATCGAAAAAATTGTTGGAGTCAATTTAATCAAGTTTTTGATTGCAGCTGTTGGCAAAAAAAACAAATCAGCTTATCAAAAAAACTAGTCAGTTTGTCAGCGCGATTGAGCAAAGGTGTTAACGTATCTGAACTTTACAAATTTAGAAGTTTTTAGGGGTAATAATTTGGCACATTTTCGAACTTATTGCTTTCAGATGCGATAAATTTTATTTCAAAGTCCTACCTTCTATCAGCTTTATAAACCTGTATTTTTCGTTAAGAAAGCTACAGTCGAAAGAACAAATTTATACACTTACTTCGATTCCAGTCGGGAAAAAATTCGACATTTTCCGGTGTTTGAACTTTCTTTGTTGAGCACCTAAATTTGTTGGAGTACATGAGATCTTCAGTCATTCACTCGAAAAGTTTCTTTACTCAAAAACAGGATAGGAATCACCAGGAACTAAAAATGAGAATATGCAATGCTACTCGGCGTAAGCCAAGCTCACGCAATCGTGAGAGATTTTTATTTTACGAGATTTTGATATTGGCCAGCACCAAGCATGACTAATACCAAGTGAGATGGGCTGTAAAAACTACGATAAAAAGCAAAAAAAAGTTTCTTCCTAAGCGGGTTTGAGCAAAAAAAGGAATTCTATACTTCTTTGAAAGTTCATGTTCTGACTTTGTATGATGAAGATGATATTGGCTCTGAGTGCTTCTACGAACTTGAGAATATGCTTCGTGCTTCACGGCCACGAAAGAAGATGACCATGATCAAAATAGGCTCCATGAAATTTTGAAAAAATGGCAATGTACGAATGACACATGAAAGAAAGTCGTTCGAGGCATTCAATGCCTGTTCTTTTGATTGATATTCATTTAAGATGTCGGAAGATCTGATTCATCTTTCGAAAATGATTATGAAATCGATGTCCATGCGGAACATTCGAATTCGCGCTGTTGTTTCCGAAGAAAATGTTGACAAAGGTGAGACAGCGGACATTATTCATCGACTCTGTTATGCAGAGTCTTAATGGAACGGCATTCGAACGCCAATGTTGCCGTACATGATCATATTGGAGCAAACGCAAAAAATGCATTTTTTCAGAAGCGGCAGGAAACTAGGAGATAAAGTTTTACTAATTCACGCATATCTCATGATTATCACTCGCAAATTAATGCATATCAAATCAGAGCGTGTAGCGGTACTTTTCCGTTATTCGGACCCATTTTTTGAAGAAGAAAATCGCTTCTTTCTTCATACCATATTTGATCCCAACTTCAGAGGAAGGGGTGTCAACCTTTTGTCACGTGTCAAAATAATTTGACATGTCATTTAGGTTTATCAAGTTTTGCCAAGAGGTTGTGTTGCCCTACCTAGCGACGTAAGTTAGTCTGTTGTTTCCAATAATGGCCCCATTTTCGATAAAACAGCATGCAATGAACATTCATTATTATAATAATGATGTCATCCAATTAAAACGAACAGCCTAGACTTGCTCACAATGGAGAAGTGCGCTGAGACTCCATCATCTAAGTGAAAACAAGTAGCAGCGAAGAACTTTAAACCATCATTTATAGTCTTTCCTGGCAAATTCGCATGGCGAAAAAAGTTTGAAGATAAACACTTTTTTGATTCATTGCTGAAATCAATCAAGATGTTCTAATGTAAGTTTCAGATTGTTTTGGTCTTATAGAAAACAGGTAAACAGCTTCTACAGTCGTCGTCAATACGCACTGGGCTTTTCTACCGTATCCCGATCGCCCATCCGCCGTTAACCGTGCCGCTCAGGCCATGCGACGCGCTGCCTGAGTATCATTGCTGGCGCGTAGCCAACTGAGTAGTACAATAGAGTCGATGCGCAGTTAGCTACGCGCCAGAGATACGCAGGCACGCGTCGCGCGGCCTGAGCGGCACGGTGAGCGGGCGGATGGGCGATTTTCGGGTTACGGTAGAAAAGCCCAATGCATATTGACGACGACTGTAGGTAATCACAAATGCTTTTTTACCTTGCCGGGTGATTTCAAAAAACATGTTAAAATGGACTAAACGTGTCAATTTCTTCCTGAACGTAGCAGGGAGACAGTCCTCGTAAAATCTATGAATAATCGTTCTTAGACTAAAAACGAGACCTTTTTTGAAAAATAGGCCCGGATAACGGAAAAGTACCCATTTAGCTCTTAGGGGATGACATCGCAATGCCTAGATTTAAGGAGGAGCTTGGAATTACTACTGAGTATATTTGTTCATAGATTCAAGAAAATATATGGTAGGTTTGCCTTTACTAGTGCCAGGCACTATGACTGCCTAAGCTTCGAAATCAATATTTTTGAATTCATTTCCGTTTTTAGCTTGATCCCAGTGGTACCTTGGAATTTTTGTCTGTGCCCCAAATAACTGTCAATATTTCGTTATAATTCCAATGCCTCTCAATCGCAAAAAGTATATAGTGTCTATATGACCAGACACCACTTCTAAATGCGCTTCTGCTTTAGTGAAAGATTTCATACTACCTCCTCACCCCTTCCCTCTCCCAACATAGAATCTTAGCAGATAAATGATGTTAGCGCAATTTGAAATCAGTATTTTTGTTACATTCCCATCTGATCTGTGCTCAACTTCACAGCTGCATATTCCTCATCGTCAAATGATAGTCAATCATGAAGCGTTTTGTGGCTTTATGTTTGCCACATGAGACAATGTTCAAGCCTTTCGGAGTATTGTCTAAAACTTTGAAGTATGCAGAAAGCGGCCTCAAGGCATTTAGCAAATCATTGGTCATATGTAAAAGTACACATGACGTCTCTACAGAAGTCTTTCTAGGTTCGCATTATCATATTCGTTAGATCATAGATTCTAAGACATAGAAATGGCGATACGTTACCGAATGATTTGACAACGCTTGTTCTTGGAAACCTTTCGGTGAAAGTCTTATTGTGTAAGTAACTATAAAGGAAATTTTGGAAGCATTTTCCGTCATTCACTGGTATTGAAAGGTAGGCGCTCTTCCTACTTACAATCAGAGGAGAGTATAACGAAAGAGCAGGAAATTTCGAAAAGCTTTTCTTGTGAGTATCAATGCATGCTTTCATCTAGGGAGCCTACTCATGAAAATGACATAAATTTTGTAAGGAATGCAGGCTCAAAAGGGAGAGATTTTCGTGATGTAAAGTGATCGTATCTATCTATTGGAGCAACAATAAATGAAAATGAAAGCGCCTGTTGTAACTGAAGTTGTGGATTAATGTAGTAGATGTTATAAAAAGGCTTATAACCTTTATGAGGATGTGGCTCCGAGCGGTTGTCAATTCTATGAAACCTATCTAATTTTTGATCGGTAAAGTTCGGTAGATGCAGACCATACAAAAGATTCTCAAGAGCTGCACAGGAAACCGCTATACAAAACGCGATTTTTGAAACAGTAAATTTATTCTCCACTTCTATTGTTTACCTTTAGACCAACCTTTCTGGAAGCTATAAATCCAAGGATTTTTTTGTTTTTGATGCGCTCATGTATGATACGACTTTACAAAATCAAAAAGTTTTGGAATAATTGTCTTATGAATAAATTAGGATACAAGATAAAAAACAAGTTTTTCCCCTCTATAGCCTGCTTCAACATATTCTGAATATTTTCTGAAGCTATCAAATCATAGTGGTCCACGCAAGCCTCAAGGATCATCCGCCGGCGACCTGGACAATGAAGCAGATTTTCCTCCTCTTTCTAACGGGTGCTTTTTGGTTCCGATTCGTAAGGTGGAGATTTGGAATTTCGAATCTTGAACTCTATCTGCCTTGTAAAATTAGTTTAGTCATAATACAGTTTCGAAGCTTTCGAATTTTGAAGGTTTTTTGGTGATTGAAGGGTTTGTGTCCGAAGCAGCCTGCTAAAATTTGGTGGTTTTAATACAAAAAAAATGTGGGATGTGCATGTGCCTCACCCGTGATCGAATCTTTTCGAAAAGTTGGTGCATTTTGAAAAAATAGCGAGTTGATAGGCAAGAACCATAGGTAGGTCCTAATTTTGATTTCCTAAGAGATCGTCGGTACTGCATCTCGATCAAATTTTATAAAGAAAGATGAGAAGTTGTATCAACGCAAGGGGAATCTTTTGGAATCTCTAGTCTACGGGATGTGCGCCTGCTTGGAAAACCGAATTTACTTTCCTAACGGCCAAAATACTAGAATATCAAACTGCTTTGGATAGGCAAAGGTGTTATTCCATGATCGATCGCCATTGGTTTTGCTCTGGCTGCGGGTACATAACATGTCAGTGTCTGCGGATACCTAACACATGTCAGTGTAACATTTGATTCAACTGGCTTGGCTTCGGCAGGGCGGGGCTTTGTGGCCTAATTGAGGCCGCCCGCGCCCGCGATGCACCTGCTTCTCTCTCGAGCGAGTGCTCTCTGATCATTAGCCTTAATTAGGTTACAAAGCCCCGCCTTCCCGAAGCCAAGCCAGGTGAATCAAATGGTAATACACGTAATACACGTGTTCTGTTTGCGAGGAGAATCATGAATTGGCCGTAACGGTTGCTTCTCATCAGGTTCTTTAGCTTCTTTCATCTTTATCGGACCATTATTCTAATTTTCATTGGGAAGAGTCTACAACGCAGTTTGTAGTCAAACTAACTGAAGATCTCAAATTATCAGTGACATTCTGGCGTAACAATTTGCATCTGTTGTATACACTGGATGTGTTTTCTTTTGATAATATGTTATTGGAATCAATATCGATATACTAATTAGTAGAGAGCGCTGTCATATTTCGCGGACACACGCCGGCTGGAGACTTCTAGGATCGAAAGGTGAGAGGGTCGTGCTCGCTAACCTTTTCTATTCTCACTCATCATATTCGCATTTGATTCTAATCTAACAAGGGAAGGATACCAACATTAGCAGGCGATTGAAGATGAGTTGAATATCAGTAGACGCGCCTTTGAACGCTATTCCAAATCTGCTTTCCTCTTTTGCAGAAGCGGCAAGCTGTATAAAAGCACCGGAAAGTGCAAAATCAGTCTCATATCGAGTATATTGTTTGCAAGACCGGTGGAAAGGGTGAGTGCTACACCTGGCGTACAGTACGGAAGCAGTACTGAACGTTGCAGACATATGGTGTCAAAATTTTAATCAGACATTTAGCGCATCCCGAAAAATAAATGTTGTTCACGCTCAGATCCCTCGACAAATCTTTCAGTCGCTGCGTCCACCCTCTCTGGGATCTTCCTGTGGTTCGACTATCGATGAGTCAATAGGTCGATGATAGGAGGCACAGGGGGTTTAGGGCCGAAGGTCATTTAACGAAAACATTGGTATCTTCAAAGAGATGTTCAAAGCCCAAAGTGTGGCCAGTGTGCCACGATCCACGAGTGAAAACTCCTTGAGCAAATTTTTGCGAGCTCTGGAGTCAAATCCCCTGAGACTGTTTGGCAGGACAAGCACAGAAGTAATATTCTAGTTGATCAATTAGTCCCTTAGAGGGCACGCCTGCGGCGGTTTTCGCCGAGAAGAGTGCGGTAAGGGGATTTTAGGTTTGTAGTAGAAGCTTTTTAGCAGGCATAAAGAAGCGCCTGTGACCTTCTAAAGAATTTAAGAGAGTGGGAGCTTTCAAGAGTGGTGAGGAATCTGTGGTGGAATTCTGCTGCAGCATGGAGGATCTCTTTGGGCAGATTCATCTAGCTGCGAGGTACTACCTTTGGGGCTCCAAGCTATACTTATGCCTGCAGAACCGGCAAGAACCATACCACATGCTTGTTGTTTTGGACTCGCTGTAGGTTGTAAGTAGGAATGTAGAGGAGGCGGAAAGCTTCGAGAAGCTCAGGTGAGATACCCAAGCGACTTGCGTGGTCGCTGTAAAGGAATGAATATCTATGTTAGGCCGCAACCAGTGAATGACAAAGCCTACCCATCTAAAATTAGGCCCTCTGTTTGTAATGCAACCAAAAGCGCTGCAGTAAAATGTTTCGCGTGGGGCGGTGTTGGAGACGTTGTTTCAAGATGTGATTGGAGGTCGAAGTAAAATCGTGAGTTGATTTAGTAGAGAATTAATGGTAAATTGAAGTGTGATCAGCCTGGCATTAATGCCTTAGGAGAATCACTTTCGTTGGTAATACTTATAGATGACTGATTGTCGGTTCTATCGCTTCTAGCAAGTTCTCATCCTAGAGCTATGGGAAGCCATGTGATTGTAGCGTAGTAGGTTTTGGAATAGCTACCAAGACTATGGGAAATTGGTGTCAATCATGTGCCTCTTTGCTTTTTGAAGCTGGCCCATAAAAAGGAGATCCGAGAGGATGGGCGTGGCCGTACATATCCAAGGGACACACGCTGATGAGAGACCGGATTGTGAGGCAGTGAGAGGGGAGGAGACTGGACTAAGGTGGCCTGCTTACAATTTGAGCCAAGAAAGTCTTATCTTTGTGCATTGGCCAAACGAGATTGCATTCAGTGCCTTTTTGTTGTACATTCTTGTCATTTTTTCTATTCATTGTCATTTTCAAATGTTCCATTGAATTTTTGCAGATGAATTCTTCATCGGCAGTCGTGTCTAACTTATATACAAAAGCTGAATGTGTGTTTGTATGTATGTCTGCCTGTGTGTACGTATGTGCGGAATAGAAATTTTTATTTTTAAACCGATTGACAAATTTGGCACACGTATACTTCGGGGCGGGGAGCGTGTCATAAGTGTCTTTTCGTTCGATCGATATCGATTTTATCGGTTTTCATCTATTTCTTGCAAAATTCAAGCTGCGTGGCTGGGAGTTAATGGGGATGTGAGCACGCTGATTACGAATACAATATTAGTTTTGAAACTATCGATTACCTTTATCGATTTTATCGAGTTTTTTTGCAAAGTTTGAGCAACGAGGTTGGGCGTTGGCATAGAAGGGTAATCGAGCATGCTGATTACAAATACAATATTAGTTTTCAGAACTATCCTTTGCTTTTATCGATTTTTTTGATTTTTTTGCGAAGTTTGACCTATGGGGCTAGAAGTTGGCACAGGGAGGTAATCGAGCATGCTGATTACGAATACGACATTAGTTTCTGGATTTATCGATTACTCTTACCGATTTTATCGATTTGCAAAGCTCTTTGAGAGCTACGGGACTGTGAATTGGCACAGGGGGGGGGGGGGGTAAGTGAGCATGCTGATTACTAACGCAGCGGGAATAATGGATTCATACAAAAGTGTGCACAAGGAAAGGTTGTACAGGGATAGAAATGGAACCTTTACCATAGTCTTTTGACAGGGCCGAGAAAAGCCGGGTAAACAAGCTAGTTATTCATATAGAGTCGGATGTTCGACAATTGTTTACAGCCGGGTAGATTTTCCGCTTAATACAGTGTGCTTGTACTGAAGGTGAAATGCGGTAATATTTGCGCGTGAACAAGTAGCCACGCCAATACTGCCGGCATTTTGCGCACGCAATTGGTCGGCGTCACAGTCGAAAATGTTGGTTTACGCGCAAATTTCACCTCATTTCACCTTCTGTGCAAGCACACTATATTAAGCGGGAAATCTACTCGACTGTATCTCAAATCGTATGCGTATTACAGTTAAAAAAACTGATCCATCGCAATTTTTAATTTCGTTATGATAGATGATTTTTATGCGAAGATCTGTTGTGCAGTTAGCTACTCATCGGGCAATGCTGCTTGCATGTTTAAGGTTCTGGCGTCCCGATACTGCGGAAAGGCATCCATAGCGCAGTGCCGAAAGCCACCTGATTCTTCCTAGGAATGGCGGATCGAGAAAGGGTCGCGAAATTTTTGAAAGCCAGTTACATGCATTATAAACTGTGTGATAACTCGCTTACATTTGTGAAAAATTGCAAATTTTTGAAAATTTCCAAAAATTAGTGTTATAAACCGTAAATCCTTTGAGAAGCATCCCAAATTTTTCGGAGTGTGTGCCTTACGCCACACATCTTCATTCGAAAAAATTTCTACTGCCCTTCCCCTCGAACAAAAATTCTGGGACCGCCACTGCTCTGTATTGACTGATTCTTGATGCTCCAGCATGACACTAGTTCAGCATTATCGCAGAGAACTACGGACAGAGTCTTACCATCGTACGAATGTGTAGTGGAAAGGAACAAGCGCTGAAGAGATACCGGTGTATTATTTTGTGTTAAGCTATAATGGCAATTGGTTGGTAGCTTCATCTGTAAAGCTCTCCCGTTTTAGCCTTCAATATTGAAACCACAAAATTATTAAACCACTTATAACAGCTAATCATTCAAATGCATATGATACATGAGAAAAATTAAGAAAGAAGTTCAATGTTGCAAAGTTTGTTGTAATTCTCAACGTCCTCCTTCAAGCAGCGATCAAAGTTTCCTTTGTACCGCATTGTGTCAGCGCCGTGCTAGCGCCGTGCTGGGTCGTCGATTGATCAATACGAAAAACGAGTGCTTCGAGCACGGCGCCAGCGCTAGGATGACGCTGGCACAAGCAACTCTAGACACAACCTCGGGTCATGGACTGCTGTGTCATAGGAGATGACGTATTTTATAGAAACTCGTAAAGATTTCTAAGAAGTAAGAATAGAAAAAGGACGATAGCTGGCAATCCTAGAGACAAATTTTGCGACAAGTGGTGAATATATCATCTTCACATAACTGGGACATAAGATCCTCTGGGAACTCATAAAATATTCTTGATAAAAAAAGTCTAGAAAAGAATTGCTCATGGAATTTCTTACTGCAAAAATGTTCTGCCTGTTTGTGAGGTGAGTTAGATATACGCGGACAATTTTCGCTTTGTTTTTTGAGCAGATTTTTACTAATTAGAGGGTCTTAGAATTCAACGGTTGTTAATTCTTCTGGCTGTTTTAGCGGAGACCAATATTGGTACAGATCGTTACTACACAGACTTTACAGATTGATGTTAGGGCAAACTCCAATTTTTCTGAGTCTGAAAAATCGAAGACACATAAGTAAACAAACTCCCCCTTCCCCAGAGGCGATGTATCAATCGCCCGTCCGGGTAAATTACTCGGGCAGGTAGCTTTCGCTTCATAGCTCGGTGCTCTGGGAGTTCGTGTTCTTCCTTGTTTGATCTTTTGGAGGCCTTACTTCCCTAATATGCCTTCCTTCCTTACTTCCCTTCCCTAATTCCTAGCATGAATAGCAGCACTTTGCTGTATAAGCTGAGATAATTCGTTATTTGTATGATCCCGAACGGGATCTCCCACTATCACGCTCATTTTCAAGATCATCTATGTCCACAAAAACTCAATGAAAACGTCACAAAGTTTTGCTTTCGATTTGTTACGACAGTGCTACGCATGTTTGTGAAAGAAATAAGCAAAATTGGGTTGACAAAATCTTCGATGAATCTGTGCTCGCGAGTTGGGCTTTATCAAAAACTCAAAACTTGCACATTTCGTCTGTGCAACTAAAAGCATGCGTAGCACTGCCGTAAAAGATCGACAGCAAAACTCTGTGACCTTTTCATTTAACGACCTTTTCATTTAGATTTTGCGAATATAGATAACTTTGAAAATGAGCGTGATCAGTGGGAGATCCCGTTCGGGATTATACAAATACCGAATTATCTCAGCTTATACAGCAAAGTACTGCTATTCATTGTGCTGCAATATTAGTGAAGTAGGACTTCCAAATGAAAAAAGAAGGAAGAACACAGATCCCCAGAGCACCGAGCTATGAAGCGAAAGCTACCTGTCCGGGTAACTTATCCGGACGGGCGATTGATACATACCGCCCCAGAACAACAGTATCAATCAAAAAATGAGCCAGTGTTCACTCAAATAACCAGCTCAGGTCAGAACCAGGTGATAAAATCAATGCAGTACAGCTTTTGACAAAAGTGGTCTGCAACCCGCTAAATTTATCATCTACTAAGGTGAGCACTGGCAATTTCGTGTTTTGGCTGATGCTGTTGTTGTTCTGCGGGTTTGAGCTTACCTCTGTAGTTGACGAGATGTTTGATCGTACAGTTTATTTATGTGTCTTATTATAGACTCTGAAGGAGTCGAGTTTGCGGAACGTCAGTCTGTATTGTTTGCGCAATAAATAATCGTACCAATCGCGGTTTCAGCTAGAGAATCAGCCAGAAGAGGCGAAGTTGAGTTCTTATGTCAGAAAATCCTTTTTCCTCTTTTTTCTCTTTTTTCATTTTTGAAAATTTATCGGCGTCTGAAACCGCTTGCCACAATTCGGTTTCAACAGCAGCGATTTAGGCAATGGCTCACGAAAATTCAAGTCTCGCTCAGACAGTCGAAGGGATACCTCCGGCGCGCAAATGGCGCGAATCTGCCACTTCGCGCTCTGGAGCGCTGATCCCTTTGGCTGTCTGAGCGGGTTCTTGCGCATTACAAGCCTCCGAGATCCCACAGAACTCTACAGGTTTGAATTCGCATAAAAATATGAAAATTCCGTTTTTCAAATATCCCGTGTAAACAACGCGGACGAGCTGCACACTTCTACATCGGCTGGCCGCAGGGTCTCAAGAAGGAGGAGGATGCTTGGTAAGACGTGTTAAGAGAGAGTGGGAACCGGCAAGTCGTCCAGGCGCATGTGAAATTGCCCTAGGAGCACCAATTTGAATCTAGTTTTCTCAACTTGGAGGAAACCTTAATGGATGGGACTTGGGTAACGGCCTGATAAGCAGGTTCTCTAATTGAAGCTCAAAAATTAGTCTACCTCGAATTTCCCGGGCCACTGCCTTAGAGCTTCTTTGTTTCTTTTTCAGAGAAATAGACGAGTCAATATGACGTATCACTTTTGTTGCACAGACGTACATTCCCAATTTCTCATAACTAAATCGGGCTTCCTATTTAAGAATGACCTCACATTTGGATGTTTTCGTTTGATTATTTGGCGCACTTTTGTGTATAACAATGAACAATAAACAATAAACTTTGGTGAGCACAGCAAAACTATTGGGATAGTGCTTTGAGGGCTGTTTGCAACTTGTTTGAAGCACTGTCGTGCTTCAAAGTTGGGGTGTTTGTGAAAATAAGACACTCATTACACCTGTGCTCAGGTGACGGTCACAGGATTTCCGTACGGGGAGGGGACGGACGAAAAGGGTGCTTCCCAAATTTTTTGCGGACCCATGGCCCCGAGATTCTGGGAAAAGGGGAAGTGGCGACAGCCACGTCCTCGAAAAAAATTCTTCGCAAAGCTGAATTGAATTTTTTAGAAAATGATTTTGAAAATTGTTCCAATTAGTAGAAAAAAGTAGTCATTTGCTTTATAACTCATGAAAGTAACCAAAACTTTCGCGACCCATACGGGGGTGGGGCGTCCTCCCTCCCCCCATCTCCTCGTCCGCCACTACTATGCTCGAATATGGAAGTATAAAGCCTTCGTTTGTGCTGGTCAATCAACTATCTTGAGAAAATGCGGAACAGTTTGCGCGCATTTATTGAAAAGATATTGATATCGGGTTATCATACGACCAAATTCTTGATGGTAAAGCTCGTAATTTGATTCTCAAACTATCGACATTAGCATAGAAAAAGCGTATTCGAATTGACTCTAAAGCATAAAATCATTTTCGGGAATTTAGACTCAGTATCAGTAATTTCTTCAGACAGTCCAACATGTGGGTAGGAATGTAAAGCTGATGAAACCAAGGGCAATGTCAAAACCTAGAGAAAACATCTTCAACTGTTGCGTCTTATCTGATCTTGATGGTCTGGTAGGAAAATGTTAACAATCAAGCTATCAACGCTTAAGGCCTCTTTGAAGAGCTACTAACAATCAAATAATTGCATGGATCTAATCTATACACCTCAAGTTGGTTGATCCTGTTATTGTTGTAATTTTTGTTTGTTTGTTCTGTTTTTGTGTTTTTTTTCCTCCAGTCTATTTGTTTCCCACATAGGGGTAACCGCAGGTCGATAAATAAACAATTACCCTAATTTCAGCGTAAAAGGCACGGGGGATTTTTTTCCAAAATCGACCAGCCCAGACACGCCAAAGGACTTTACAACCAAAGGACCCTATAACGTGCTGTATATTGCTTGAGAGAATCGTGCGATGTAAGGAATTCTTTCTGAAATAAAGTGAAGTGGCTGAGCGGTTCGCTTGAAAAATCAAAAAAGTGCGCCTTATACGCGTGAAATTAGGGTAAAAAATAAATACCTCGTATTTGTTGCGTTGCACAATCTTACATCCCCGATATCTCTACTAGAGTTTGTAATAAGCAATCTACAAAAAGAGAACATCAGCTAGTTATCGTACTTATCTATAAAAAGAAGAGTCGCTAGAATACACTGCTTACATTACCCCATCTTCCAAAATTTCATCGAAAAGATGAGTCAACTGTTTCTTATTCTTGCGACCTCATCGTGCTGAGCGTTTGAAATAAACCTCGATTTCCCCGAAGTAAAGAAAGTATCATCGGCTCCACGATTCGTGTAGAAGCGGGGTTTTGCCAATTCAAAGCTTGGCGTTTTTTGATAGCGAGAGAGTACAAAAAACAATGGTATGACGTGGATGTTTAACAAGTTTACCTGTGTTATCATGCAAAGTCTGCAGTACACCTCTACACGAATCGTGGAGACGATCATATGTTAATCAATATTGTGTGTACATGGTGTCCCAAAAAGATGTGCACACTGTTTGATTGTCAATAACTCTCTTGCTTTCATGTCTTTTGCCGAGCTTGAGGTACCATTCTTTAGAGCGAGGTTCAGCATAGATTTGCAGTTTAGAGCGACTTATCAGCAGCTCTTCATTACTGTGGGATTACGGTAGAAACTTCGAGGAGGATTTTGAGCCATCGAAAGTGTATTTTGCCTCAGAAAATAAGCCAAACAAGCCAGAAACTCTTGAACTGGATTAATCGAAGTTGCTGATTCTAAATATGAAAAGTCTACATCGGCACACTGTTTCTTTCATGAGTTATTTTAGATTTAGGGTAACAAGTGATTTTCCAATGTTCGTCAGAAATGTGAATATGCCATCAAGAAAGTTTGAAAAACTGGTGGAAAGTTACAGTCTGCCCCAATCCCAACCAGGCCAAAATTGGCATGGCGGGAACCCGCGTCATTAGGGTTTCGCGGTCACGCCCACGGCCTGCTTCTTTGCCCTCTCTTCAATTCTTTTGATCTCTCCGACAGCGCGCATATGCAGCGCAGACCACTAGCGCAGCGAGCGCGCAAATTCACGTCGAAGCTTCGGCCTGATCCCATTTGGAGCAGACTGTATGTAGTGAAACCAGCACGCCTGAAAACCTTGCTGCGCAAATTTTTGAATTTTTTCGAAATTATTTCATCAAAGGGCTTATTCCACAGTGAGCTGTATGCTGAGAGTTCATACCTTGATCCAACAGTAACGAAGAGTGATTGGTGATTCGCTCCATGCTGTAAATCTAAGTTTATCCTCGCTCTACAAAATGTTACCTCAAGCTCGGCGAAAGACATGAAAGCAAGAGAGTTATTAACGATCAAACAGTGTGCACATCTTTTTGGGACACTCTGTATATCATTTGTTTTTTTTTGTATTCTTGACTTGCACCATCACAGTTCAAAGTATTCAGTAGGAGATGGCGTCCGAAGCTAATGTTGTTTACGCGAGAGCCGCACCAAATCCCTCTGTGCCAGCGCCGTGAGGAAACCGACTTGGGCGCGCCTCGTATCAATCGATTTCCGGCACTGCGTTCCACCTCGTTGGCACAGCGCTGACACGAACATCGGCACTGAACGCAGCCATAAGGGTGGCAAAAATCTCTGGTATAATTTTCTCTGGTTTTTGTGTGCATGTACATTGACATATCAAGTCCAGACATCTGAAAGCTTTAGATGTTTACATATCTTGTTTACTAGCACCTTTAATGTTTATATCATCTTCTCAAGTAAAATGGGGTACGGTAGGCATACGGTAGAAACTCAATTTACACGCCTGAAGCTCTGCATAGAAAGCTTACTCGATGTGCTCATTACAAAAACAATATTGCAGTGGTTGTATACTGTACAGTTACGGTAACTGTACGATGAAGACCAATTTGCACGTATAGACGTTCGAAAATTTGCTCGGAGGGGCTATCAAATGCTCTAATTTTAATGAACTGACTCATGGAGGTGAGTACGGTAGGTGTACGGTAATCTGCCAGATTTAACGAACTTTTCCAGTTTCTCCTCAGATGGTTTACTCACTGCGCTGACTGCATACATTGACACATGCTGAGATAAAAGTTTCAAAGGTTCATTAAAACACCTTGGTAGCTTTCAGCAATAATCAAGAAGACTTTTGAGTTATTTCCGCCATGCAAATTTCGCCAGGAAAGAGTATAAATGATGACTTGAGATACGGCTGCCTCTTGTTTCATCGCTTACATGATGGAACAGTAGCAGTACCCACACCAAATATTCGACAGAAAATGCAAAAACAGACGATCGTTTTTTTTGTTTCTTCTTCATAACTCCCTTCAGCTTGCACAAGGTATGAATCTGAAAAGAAACATCATGCACATCTTGTCAAAGCGAATCTTTTGATAACTACACTATCTTGCTATTTCGATTTCAGTCTGTCCGATTTTTGGTGAGGGCGGGTTTCCGCAATAGTATAATGCAACGCGAAAATTTACGTGAAAGACTCTAGTGAGAACGATCCGATAGGTCTGTCCTAGTAAAATATCAAGCCCTAACGATTAACCGGAGATTTCTTTTTCGGAGAGGAAGATAGGCCGGTGAATTCTAAAAACATCCATGTCTCCCAAACTTTACTTATCGAGGCCCTACAGTAAGACGCTAATCTGCAGAGCAGGTGTGTTTTTTGTAATCAGTAAGGCACGCCATACTTGATCCGCTTAATCCGCTTCATCATTGGTCAAATCAGTGAACTGACCAATAGTGAAGTGGATCAAGTGGATCAAGCGGACAACCGCTTCGCTATTGCTCAATTCAATGAATCGACCAATGACGAAACGGATCAAGCGGATCAAGTGGATTAAGCGGATCAAGTATGGCGGGTGCCTAAGCTAGAACCACTATGCGCAAGTCTTGCAAGAAATTCAGGACCTTTGGTTTTTTTTTGTTTCTGGCTCTGAAGCTCACCGGGTTTTGGCTGATATTGATGACCTTGGATTGACCGAAAACTTCGCCTATAGAGGTTCTCGAGCTCACTGGTAACGTTAATAGTGCTCTTTGTGCACGGTAAATCCTAGCAGGGTTAGGCAGAAGAAACATTCAATGCAGCCACTACTCGAGTATAAATAACATGTTTTAGATTTACTTTGATTGAAAGGATTTTCATTAAATCGCTGCGACGGAAAAATCGCCATGAAACCGTCGCACCCCATGACTTCTACTCACTGTTCAGATAAGTTTTCCAGTCCCGGTCTATTCGATAAACAAACTAGGAATGTGATGAATTGAATTTTTCTTGGATTTTGAGCATGTGAGACTTTTATCGCGATTTTCTTCTCATTGAAAACTGTTTCAATGAAAGTAAATCTATAACGTTTGATGGTTTCCATATTCTTGTATCACTGGCTTTCCAGAAATCGTCCTCTCTCATCAAATTCATCTTGAACCAAGTTACGGATTCGGAAGTCTCGCCAAGATTATTATGCCGCAACCCTCTTCTTTACTCGATTCTGCATCGTAACTGCCGGTGAAATCTGCAAAACATTTGTCACTCTAGCGAAAAAGGACTTTTTTCAAAATAGAACTCGAATGTGTGTCTCCGCCCTACTGATGTGTTCGCGTAATTCTTCTGAATTCGCATCATTTCGAACGCATTAGTTATTGGTCATTGTTTTACAGTAAACCTACCGTAATTCCCAAGCAGTATCACCTTACCGGACCCGTACAACCAGCCCTTTCCAAGGGTCTGCGTTTCGAAATTTAATAAAAGAAAAAGAAGCACATTAGCAGCAAATGTTCAGGCTTTAGAAAGCAATGTGGAAATTTTCATACACGTCTTCGCGCTGTGTACTTCGACTTCGATCCTTCTTCTAATTTTTTCAGCGAAAACATCCTTCACTCGCCGAAATTGCTGTAACACTAGTTTAGAATTTCTGCAGGATGTTGTACACTGTTATGTGAACGCAGTTATAACTATAGCTATAGCTTGTTGCTATGGAGCTACACTTCTTTCTTTCAAAGAGCACTGCGGCTTCGACTCAACCTTGTTCGGATTTAATGCGAACTTGTTCGGTCCAATTGATTTCATGACATTCGTATAGATATTCGTAGTGGAAAATCAAAATCTAATATTTATTCTGAGTAGGAGACTCAGAGCATTCCCTGCACACATGCTCTAAACAAGCGAGGAAGTAGTAGTTTATCTCATCTAACGTTACTCACTGCTTAAAAACAGGGGAAAACAAGTTTGAGCATGTTCAGACAATGTGCGCAAAGCGGTTTCGAGTCTCTTAGTCTCAAAATCTATGATAGTTTCAGTGACATGTCAAACACTATTTTTTACGACTCAAGCATGTGAGGATAGTAAACATGTCATGTTGACAAGTGCGATGCATCGCTTTCACATTAGTTGCTTTTTTTCATGATGATTTCTCATCACCATACATTCTGAATCATCTAACAAGGGAAGCGCCTTCAGTCGAAGTGGTCTTTCCACATGGCACCTATATCACTTTATAGAGCATTGAATGGTGATTCCAAATCCGTCTTCCATATCTGCCATGCGCCTCTGGAGGCCGAGTTGTGGGCATTTTTTTGAGTCGAAAAACTGAATGCACAACTGGAAGAAAATCGTCCAAGACTACTCAAATGGTCAGGTGTCCATTCTTCACTTGATAAATACCTTCTGTCTAATACCCTTATATTCAACAGTGCTTTATTTAAGCGCAGGAAATATTGTAATTACCGTTTTTACATAGATTATGCGTTCATTTTTTGCTCTAAAAAACACTCATAACTCGGCGCCCAGGGGTGCTTGGCAGATAGCGAAAACAGATTTGGAACCAGCGTTTAAGGCTTTTCAAAACGGTATAGAATTTATTTGAAGAGGCCATTTCGACTAAAGACGCTTCCCTTGTAAGATTCGAAGTCAAATGTTGTTATTTCTACAAATGTAGTCCACATCTGACAAGCCTCTCTGCAACTGCAGTTTCTCTGTACTTCTGAAAAGCTTCTATTAGGCTGCTGTATAAGTTCTATCCGATTTTTTGCCTTATATTTAGAGCAGCTGTCCTAAGAAAATTTCATACCTAATGCGTATTGTTAGTATCATTAGAAAGTGCTTTTCTTGTTCTTTCTAATGCATATCAAATTTCAACAAGTTTCTTGGTGTAAGGAGATTTCAGGCCTAAAATCTCCAAGTGGCCTAGGTACGTTCTCACCCTAGAAATATGTTCTTGCGAGGAAATTTCCACTGCGCCCTCCAAGTCAAGTTCTTGCATTGGTCGCGGAATAAGTGTGCAGAAGGTTAGTCTATGCAGAAGCTCAGTTCCATGAAGGAAACGTCTTGCTAGTAGAATTTACCGTCAAACATTAATTTTTGTAAAAATGTTTTACAAGCAATAACTTTCTGCGAACAGGAGTAATCGATGACTTAAAGTTGGAGGTGCTAGGGTAAAGCAAGAGCTAGCAGGGCCCATCCACCAACTTCTTTTCGGCGCTCACGTCAACTGTAAAATTTTCATAATTAGTAAATAGGCATGCACACATGCGCTGACGCGAAGTCAAAAAGCGGCTTCTTTCTTGCCCGGTCGGAAAAATCTCTTAGCAGCGCAGACCCTATGGGCTCTTTAATGTCGCAAAATAATCTACGAAAATTTCCCTATTCATGCATTGCTAGATAAGATGTTTATCAATTCTCATAAGGGAGCTTTCCCATGTCAAAAAAGACAGGTTTGAAGAAAAACGCTGTGAAGTCTTTGAGTTCTTGCTTCTTCCTTAACTAGGATTTTCGCAAGTGTCAATGTGTGTTTGGTAGCCAAAAGACTGCTCAAAACATGGAAATTGATATCTTGGAAAAAATTTGACTTTGGAGGAAGTTATGACATTTTGAACTCAAAAAATTCAAACGGACAGAACTTATGCAGCAACCTAATACTTCAAAGTCCATTTTGAGAGATCAACGGTGCACACGTGCGAAGGCTAATTCCAGACGACGGCAGATGGTTTATTGTTGCGGACAGGCGCGAACGCAGTGCCCGAGCACGTATGGCCGCTGGGCGACATAACGCGTGGCCGAGCCTCCTTGCGCTAACGCCTGCACGTATCGTCCACTCTGTCGCGGACTGGGCCTCCAGCTCCCAACGTCAGTGGTATCGTGGCTCTCCTGCATCGGCGAGGGGAGCCAGGGGTCCCATCCGGGATAAGATGTAGTGTATATTGTGGTGGCGTTACCTGTGAGAATGCGAATTCCGCCTGCCACATGACATGTCATGCACACATAGAGGCCCTTGCCACCAGCCTACTTAGCAGTTACTCGACACCTGCGTCTCGACTTGTACTCGCAACTATCGACAGTTGGGGCATGGTACTTATAAGCAAGGCACTATCTAGAATCGTGCCTGCCTTCTAACAGATCTATCCCACGAGGCGAGATAAGATACACATGAACATTGATGACACTAGATATCCCCGGAGCCTCAGTCAAGCTGAGGCTCACCGCACCAGACAAATCACACATGTACAATGCCCACCATTTATCCACAACTGTTCCCTAAACTCAAACACAAGGGCTGAGCACAACCAGCCAGATCTTATCTTATCCTAGAGGCCGACAATATCGGAAACCCCCGTGGCGGTGTCGCCGGCGCGTGCCAGGCGCGAGTGCTCACGGGGTTACCTCGTCTGCGGGGTTGCCTGTCCTCCGTGGCGTGCTGGATATAGAAGACGCGTGAGTTGGGACGGCGCTGCATCGACACGTGTGAAGACGAAACTGGGACCCAACCGCTCACCAGGTAACGAAATTGACGACGGATTTGAAAGCTGCGTGGAGGACTACATGTCGCCGAATTTGGAAGAGTCCCGCGCTGATTCCCTGCAGGAACGCATGTCCGCGCATGTATAAGGGTGCGTATTTGTCGCAAATGACCGCGGGGACCGCCCTTTTTCGGCGACATATAGTCCTCTACCCCGGCAGTAGTGGTGGGAAGGCGGGAGCGGCGCGAGGACAGCGTTTCGAGACCCCTTCGCAGCGCGGCGGCCTCTTTTGAAGGAAGTCGCGAATCCGCGACACACTCCGCGATTGATGGTACTCTTTGATTCAAATGGCTTGGCAGTTGGAAGGCGGGGCTTCGTGACCTAATTAAGGCTAATAATGATCAGAGAGCAAGCGCGCGACAGCGCAGACTGCGTTGCGGGCGCGAGCGGCCTTTTAGTTCACAAAGCCCCGCCTTCCAGCCGCCAAGCCAGATCATAGGTTACGCCGCCTTTGCGTCTCTAGCCTGCAGCACGAAGCTAACAAGTTGGAAACATGCAACGACATGTCGATCCCAAGGCTGACAAGCAAAACATTGTTGCTAGCATGTTGTTGCATGTTGCAAACATGTTAGCTGTGCGTTCTCAACTTAGAGACGCATAACGGGTAGAAGCAACTGCTGAGTAGACAATACCTGATATGGGCATCCACTTTTGTTTAATAGTTTCTTGATATTATAAGAACATCTATCATCGACTCTACGATTCGTGTAAAGGCGGGGTTTTGCCAACTCAAAGCGTGGCGGTTTTTGATAGCGAGAGAGTACGAAAAAAGTGCTATGACTTGGAGGTTTAACAAGTTCATCCTTAGAATCAGGGACAGTCCGCAACCCGCCTCTACACGAATCGTGGAGACGACCATACACAGTCTAATTGGACCGGAGCAGACCAAAACTGAGATCGACGCTTACCCTTGCGCAGCATTCTGATGCAGCTTCGCCCTACTATGGTGGGGTTCAAGACTGCGTCTCCTCAATCTTTTCGATCTCTCGTTTGCAAAGCCAAGGTTGGGCGCATGCGGACGTGGTTCACCTGGTATTATAAGTTTTCCTCAACAAGAGTCTCGATAGTGTTCACTTATCAAAAACTAGAAAATCTGCCTAATGCGTGTCGGTGAACACATCATTAATATGTTTGCGATTTTCGTTTCAAAGGCGATTTGTACTTATAAATCTTCCTTCAGTTTTTACCACAGCTGCTCGTACGCGCCATTAGTAAACGAATGATCTCATTTAGCGAATTATTTCAGGCGGTATCATGAAAAGTCCGTAGTTACGGTATCAGCTGATACGTGAGTGTTGTCGGAATTGGGATTTGTTTTTGTCAACGAAGTAGTTTTCGAGAACTGATATGACTCATTTGCACTCTACTTCCTGATTCCTTACTTATGCGTGCATCTTGACTCTTTTGACTGTATCATTTGTTTAATTGTAGTTAGTGAAATAGAGTCTAAAGTGCATGTAAATATTTATTCAGTTTTTTTCGTGACTGCTCGCTGAGTCACTTAGTGGGCATGGCATTGGTGTTGAGGTGATGCAGGATTCTTCTGAAGTGTCTGGAAATCCTGCAGCATTGGTGGTCAAATCCTCGAAGAGAAAGAGGGCGAAGTGAGTGATTTATCCAAGCACTTTTCTTGTGGAATTTAATGATTACGCCATCGGTTTTGTTGCACTTATGTGCTCATTATGGTGTAAAAGAGGGGATTAACATCATACAGGCGGAAAAGAGGGCAACAGTGGGCCTACTACGTGGAATCGTTCAAGAGAACTGTCGATTGCCTTTACGAGATCTGCCGCTCTGATCATAACATCAACGGTTGTAAGGTGTGTGCACTCCATAACATTGTGTGCTTTCCTTTTCTCTAATTGATTTTCCCTTCTAGGAGGCCATTATCTATCTAGAAAATTCGAAACGAGACTTTGAATCACTCATCAACACTATCAAAGTGGAGACCACGTGGGATGAGTCAAGCAGGTTGACAGCTGCATTTCTTATCTTTTTCTTTATCAACTGTGTTATTGGAAGTTTTTTTTGTAGACCACAAGCTGTTGCTTGGGAGATTCGCAAATCGACACGATCTCCCGTCGACGTCCCACTCGATACGCTACCTCCGTGAGCCATTTTACCTTATTTTAGCAACTTTACTCATTCAAACACACTTACAGACTGTTGCTGAAAGACACTCCAAACAATTCTCAGGATGGAGACGATGAAGACCTCAAGGAAGCCATTCGGCGTGAGTCAACGTCTCTATCTCTTCGATCTTTATCTTGGCTTCCATATTTTAAGCATTGCTGGTCTTGGAAGTAACGCAGTCAGTATTTTTGGACAGGGAGTGAAACGTGTTTTCTGGTTTTGACTGACATGTTCTCGAACTCATGTACCTAACTGAATGTTCGAGTTAAAACTCCATGGATCCATGCTTGATCTTTTTTCGGAAGTTTTTCGGCGCAGACAATTGTAACGTATTTGTTCATTGCTAACGCTTTGTGCAAAAATCACACCTACCTCACCAAAGTAAAGCAAAGCGGAACTCCAGATCCATTCATTTTTCGTTTTATCTGAATTCACCCTTCTTTCAGTGTCTCTTGACGATGAATGGCAAGTCGTACTGCCGCGTCGTAGGAGAAGTACGAGTTCATCCAGTGAGGTCATAACTCATCCTGATCCAGTTAGTACCACACCATCTCCACAGCAACAGCCAGAAGTCGAGGTGAGTATTGATAAAACACTGCATATTTGTCGAGTTTAGTTCGTCTGTTAAATGGTTATTTTTTCAAGCCTCCACGCCCGAATGTGTACGATCGCCTTTCTGCACCAAGACGGACAAATTCTCCTTCGGTCATTAATGCTGCTGCAGCCTCATCTCGTCCTGTACTGCGATCATCGCTTGTTTCTCAGCAAGCTCGGCTTACCTGCCCTCGCAGTGCAATGGATCTTCCACAAACCAAGGTAAGACTCTACTTTTGTTGTGATGAAGCTCACCCATACTGAAAGTTTAGGCTTCTATGGCGAAAATGGCTTATAGCAGACAATTACTGTGGGAACGTAATCAGTCTTTACTAGCGGAAAAGTTGCGCGCTAAACAACGAATGGATCGAGTAGATAGGCAAAGAAGAAGAACAGGTCCAACGCGTTGTGGTATACATTTTGCTGATCGTCCTTCGGCCCAGAATGCCGCCAACTCATTTTGCCAGGTGCTTGCAATTACATCTATTCATTCAGACTTTTGCTAAAAAATCCTAGTTTTCTAGCGTCGTCAAGGCAATAGCGCTCCCGTAAGTGAACGAAATCCTTCTGTGGATCGTTCTTTGCAGTCGATCAATGAAGTTGCGGAAGGAGATGAAATGGAAACAGTACCGGCAGATCCGACCCCCACTGATCCGTCGAAGGACAATGTCCGGTTTTCTTCTACCAGGTAAACCCTTTTAATTATCCCAGCCTCTAATCAATCATTTAGTCAGAAATACGTTCATTCCAGATCAGAGCCAGCTTTCAATGAAGTTTCTTCTTTACTTGGATTGGATGATGATGTAGAATGGAAGGAAATGACTGAAGAGGAAGAATCTCTCGCTTTGGAAGAACATAGCCTCAATCTTGAGATAGAACATGTGAGCCCTTTCATAGTTTTTGTTAGTGAGTCATGTTTACTTTTTAGGAGGAATCATTTTCAATCGATGTTGAATTAGAACGTCAAGTTGCAGCAGAGGCAGAGGCGCTTGAGAAGTTTGAGCTTTCACAGAAGACTGCCTTTCCAAATAAGGTAAGACCTTTGGCTCAGTAATTTTCTGTCTTTTCATCCTTTTTGCTTGCTTACATCTCCAATATTATGCAATTGAGGACAAGTCAAGCAGTCTAGGAGCAAATTCAGGCCAAGCAGCAGATCCTGATCAAAGTCGTGGTAGGAACCGCTTGCCTTTGAGTCATCACATTGATGATAACAAAAATGTTTAGAAGACGTTCGTCGTCGTCACGTCTTGACGTGGAGCGAAGTCGTTGGGAATAGAGAGTTTTCTGCTTATCGTGAGCCGGGTACGGTAGCTGAACGTCATGAAAAGATGAGCAGCCCTAGTCGCAGAAGGTACCTCTAATATTTTTATTGAAGATCTTGGCAAAGCTGCTTTTTCTGTCATATGTAAGCTGATATGTTGAAATAGATGCGAAAAAGACGACGCCGATTTCTCTTCTCGTCATGCTGAGAAACTGCGACGAGCTACTGAACTGAGAGAACAGCTTCAGGCCGAAAAGACCGCTCGGTTGAGAGAGCTTGCTCGAAGGGTACGTCTCTATTTTCCATGCAATTTCCCAGAGAGGTTTTTCTCTAGGTAGAAGAGGTGCGTGAAAAGCGCCAGAAAGTCATCGAAAGAAAAAGGCAGTTGCTAGAAAGTCGTATGGAGAGAGCACAAGAAAATCGCGAGAAGAATATTACGGAAATCATACGTCGTGCGAAGGATGACGAACAGAAGGTAACAGATAAAGCATTATGTTTTGTTTTGCATTTGTGTTTCTTGGGTATAATCTATCTAGCTCAAATACTTTATTTTAGGTACTAGAAGTACAATTTATCAACTCTTTGCAAGGTGGAAACATGTTGTTGGATTTGCGGATGAGGGACGCGGGAGTCGAAGAACGCAAGCAAACTCTAGCAGAAGAACGAGCTAAGAGAATGGAAGAGAAAGCGGCAAAAGAACATGCTGCTGAGGAAAGGCGAAAACAGGCAGAAATGGTAAGTTTTTGACTCAATTAGTTTCCCTCCAATGATTTTTCCGTTTGTAATTTGTAGTATAATTTTGCTAGAATTGTTTTGTAGGAGCGAATAGCCCGCTTGCAAGAGCTTGCTGAGCGAAAAGAGGCACGTCATGCTCAAATTGCTGCTCAAAAAAATGAGCAGGAAAGGTTGCGCAATGAGAGGCGCAAACAGCAGCAAGAGAAGTTGAGCGAGCTACGTTTGGCAGATGCCGAAGAAAATGAGTCTCTTAGAAAACGCATTCAGGAAAAGGTAAAGTGTGATCTGTTTTTCCTTGCAAAATCATGATTTGGTGTTCTAGATTGAGTCGTCATCCCGTCGTCATGAGCAAACCCTAGAGGAAGTACGGGTGCGCGCACAAGAATTTTCGTCTCCACGACCTCCATCTGGTTGTCGGTGGATGTGGTCGTTTGTTGATTGCTGCCATTGGCCGTCGGATCTAGCTGGAATAACATTCACCTGCAGTAATTGCACTAGCGAGGTAAGTCGCTCACCTCGGGAATTGCCATTTATTGACTCCATTCAAAACTATGGTCCTTTTGCTTTGAGAGCTCAACGATGTGATTAGATCGCCGCTTATAGTTTTACACTAGCTGGCTTGCCCGGCTCCGCCGGGCCTGCCAGCTAGACCCGTGTACGTATGTTCCGAATAGAAATTTTTATTTCTGAACCGATTGGGACCGAACTTTGCACACATACACTTCGGGGCAGGGAGCGTGTCATAGCCCACTTTTCGTTATCGATCGATGTCGATTTTATTGATTTTTTGCAAAATTCGAGCTAGAGGGCTGGGATTTGGCAGAGGGGGGTAATCGAGCATGCTGATCACCCCGAAGTAATCGATAATCCCGAAAACCAATATTGTATTCGGAATCCCCATGCTCGATTACCCCCCTGTGCGAACTCCCAGCCCCGTAGCTCACTTTGCAAAAAAATCGATAAAATCGATAAAAGTAATCGATAATCCAGAAAACCAATATTGTATTCGGAATCCCCATGCTCGATTACCCCCCTGTGCCAACTCCCAGCCCCGTAGCTCAAACTTTGCAAAAAAATCGATAAAATCGATAAAAGTAATCGATAATCCTGAAAACCAATATTGTATTCGGAATCCCCATGCTCACTTACCCCCCTGTGCCAACTCCCAGCCCCGTAGGTGAACTCTGCAAAAAAATCGATAAAATCGATATCGATCGATAACGAAAAGTAGCCTATGACACGCTCCCTGCCCCGAAGTATATGTGTGCCAAGTTTGGTCCCGATCGGTTCAGAAATAAAAATTTCTATTCCGCACATACGTACAGACATACATACATACATACAGACAGACAGACAGACATTCAGCTTTATATATAAGATTAGTGAACATTGTTTGGATGCATGCGATCAGGGCATTTTGATTTTTTTTGATCTCTCCTTTTGCCATTTCTGCATTTCAAAGAAGGTTTATTCTTTCAGATGCGCACAGAACTCAATGCAGTTGCTCATGTTATGTCGGAAAAGCATCTTTCCAAGACCAAGCTTGACTTATTGCAGTTATCGACTGATGATCTTGTAAGACTGTAATTTTGGCAATTAGTTTTCTTATCTGATTTTTGCAGGAGAGAGAATTTTGTGCGCTGAATCAGAGCACTAGCGTGGAAACTGTTGTTGAGAATCAGGAAGATGAAGCAGCATTCAGGAAGAAAAGGGCGAAGGTCAAGCAAAGGCTGGCTGTGAGGTGAACTGCTGGATTACATATTGTTTTTGTTTGCCAAATTTTCTTTGTAGGAACAAAAAAGTTGCTGAGTTGAATGAGACGCCACCATCTCCCGGTCGTCATCCTAAATGCCTTCGAGATCTGATGAATGTGACTGCAAAATGTCAGAAGCCAGGCAGGCTTGATGATACGACCCTGCAGGTGTTGGATAGGTCATTGAGTGAGGTCTCAAGAGAGGCGCAGTCACAAGTAATTATGAATCCTGGTTTTTACTTATGCGACACCATTTCTTGAAGGAATGGTACGCGGCCAACGTAAAATCGTGTAATGACTCCACCCTACTTTGTGACTTGGTCAATTTGATGATGAAGTGGACAACGACAGGAGCTAGTATTCGGTATATAAATCTTTCAATTTAGAGCGTTTTACCTAATGTTTTTTTCCAGATTGCTCAGAAAATTAGCTGCACTTATTTGTCGATTTTGCTCTGCTCCATCATTCTGTCGGTCCATTCTCTTCACCCATGTAATTGTGGATCTGATTGATAATATCATTGTCCTACTGAAGGTGATTAGTTCCTGCTAAGTTATTCATCAGTCACTCCTAAATTCCAGAGTGAATGTGACTCGGACCACTCAGTATGTCTACTTGATGTCTTATTGGCGGCTATTGGTTGTGCTAGGTCCTCTGCGACAGAATGGAAGGTCTTCAAGGTGGACGAGCACGAGCTAGAAGTTCGCATCAGCATGTTATCCAGGTGCTTAATTTGAGTGATTTGTAAATCTGACTTCATTTCTTTTTTCATTTGTTTGAAGTGTTTTCTTAGGCTTTTGATTGCTTAGCACTACCATGTAAGTTTATCGAAATCAAGATGCACACATACATACAACTCACTATAACTGCTCAAAAATTTTTTCTTTGAAATTTGAGTTACCAACCTTCTAGCTCGTTTTTCAGCTATCTGTTATCTTGCCGGTTGCCTTCGGTTCTCGATACTATTGTGACTCCAGCCATGTCACAAGAACTTTTTATCAAACTCAACACTCTTCACTCTGTTTTTGCTGATGTAGTCAGTGAGGATACGTACGTTTCTTCTTGTTCCTCTTTTCGTTGCACGCGGTAACTCTGATAATTTTAGAACTGCTATCGCATCGGCATTTTGTGGCTGTGTTTTGAAAGTAGCCGTATCCGCCGTTCGGTCACAGTCATCACCACTGGAAGAGCACAAAGCAGATAACAGTAATGCGGAACTTTACACTGAGGCTGCTATTAGCCTTTCTGAGCGCTTAAGCAGAGAGGATAGCTGTCGGAAGGTATTGCTACACTGCTTGCACATAGTGTCTGGGTTACACTTTTTGTCCAATTTTTAGGTGCTATTAGATTCCGCTGAGCGGAGTCTCCGATTGCTCCTTCTTCTTGGTCACGTAATTAGATCTACTGAAAAGGAAGCTGCTTCCAATGCGTCATCTACGAGTGGAATGTCAAAGCTGGCTCCATCAGCGTTGGAGCTAATTTCTCGATATGCATCATTTACTCTATCTCATCAGGTAAGTAAAAAAAATTTGTTTTTCTCTACATTTTAATGATATCTACGATTTTATCATCGGCGGCCCAATAGGTATTCATCTCGCTTAGATTCTTTTAGCAAAATATAGATCTAACCAGTTATTTCTAGATTTCGTGCGTGCTCGGCGGTCATCGCTCGTTACTTTCTGTAACTGCATCGCTTCCAGTATTTTATCTCACTAGGTTGTCCTTAAAAGTCTTATTCTTCTCTGCTGTCATATCAATGACTTATGGAAATCGTTCGGCTGTTCAACTTTTGTTAGAGGAGCTGAGTGAGAAGCATGTGCTCAGATTTATAAAGGTAAGTGCATTCTGTTGCTGTCCGAGGTCTTTTGTTATCGTATTCCCATTTCAGGAAATTCAAGAAGGACATTTTAAGAACGTGAAAGTCTTCGAGAAGGTTATTGCAAAATCTGATTTCGAATCGCTTTTGCGGTTTTATCAAACAGCTGCTGAATGATTTCATGTATTTGTTCTAGCTTCTGATTTGCCTAGTCCGGTCTTTGCTTGCATAGGTCGTGTAGATAATATGTTCATATTCTGTTACTGTCCGTTTAGTTCGTTTACTTGCTCTGTTAACCATGATCACATTTGTAAAGTCATAGACGAATTGATCTTAGTGACATCTACCAAAGATTTCGAATAAAAGTATGAATAAGTCTTGTACACGTTGCTTCACAGTGTTTAGCACGTCTATCGAAATCGTATGTTCATACAGTGACAAATGCATAGTGATGGTTCTAGAAGAGCGGTTGTATGTTGGACATCTCTGACTTATATAGCGCTGTAGAGCGAGTGTTTGGCAATCCAACAGAAGCTTCTACGGAAGATCTTTCCAAAGCATGTCGATTCTGTGCTACTGATAATCAATCGATCGAGGCGGTGGAACGAGTGCAGGCGAGTGTTCACTGATGTTTATGGTAAAAGTTTTGCATTTCATGGAATTCCATGTACAATGAAATTTTGGAAAGAAATCCCTTTCGTTGGGAACTGACGTACTCAGCCGAGTGGAAGCCCGCACAGCTTATCATGCGCCGGAACCTTGCAAATTGTGGTGGTTCAGTGGGATTCTTTTTGCCTTTTTCGTGCCCCTCAACACTAGAGGGATTAGATGGTTTTATTCAGCAGCAAAATAACCCGGTATCTCCGGTACACGACAAATATAGCACTGACGGAACGTCGGCCAGAGGAGGCTGGCCGACGAGCACAAAGAGTCAGCCATGTGGCAGGCTCTCTGTGCCAGAAATGAGTAACATAATCAAATGTAAACAAATCGAGACAAAAAGTTAAGTTCGGGTCGTGTCTTTATCACGACACAGATTTTTGTTTCTATCATGATTAACTTGAATCGTCATTAAAGACCTTTTTTGGTTGGGATGAATCTCCAAAGGGGATGTTTCAGTTGTAGGGATCAACCACGTAATACGTATGAACAACATTTAAAGGTCTTCACTTTTTGCGGAAATGACTAGAATGATATAGTCATGCAAAAGATCTCATCTAACGATATGAGTCGACACTTTATAGGATCTCAAATCATCGTTGTTGGGTTTACTCAATGTGTCGCTAGAAGGGCGAAGTGATGACGACGATGGCATCGTAGATGTACGACGGGCACGTCTAGCACTTCGCACTCTCGTCAACGCTGCGAATCACAGCAAAAAGTAGGGTTAATGATAAATTCAAAGCTGCTTTCGATGCTACGAAAATGTTTTCGTTTTTATCTTCTCCCTTTCGTTTAAGATTCGCAGAAGGAGTCACTTCAGATTGCCTACCTTTATTCCGAGCTCTGTTGCGAGTTTCTGAACTTCGCACAGAGACTTTCGCCGCTCTTGTTGCGCTCAGTAGATCTATGAGGATTGGTATGTCGTGTTATTTGAGGCACACTCAATAATGCTGTTCTTATAGCTTGTGGGCTTGATGATTCATATCCGAAATTACTTGGCGAGGTGTTCTTATTGTGGGAGTCTCAAGAAGTAAGCGATTCTGATAGATCTTGGTTATCGGCTTTGATATCGATTCATTTGGAAGAGGTAAGTCAGATGAAATAATCATCTGCACTTTTCCATTTCATAGCCACATGCAGGACTTTGGTTTTCTCTCCAGCTGTTTTGCTGATGTTTCAAGCGATGAATTTACTGCTCTTCTTCACGTCACCGAGGTGCTGATGGACTCTAGCCATGATGGAACTGCGTCAAAGGTAGAGTTTCTTTTTCGCTCACGCTGTTTTTTTTTTCTTATTACTTTCTTTTGCTATCGAAGTCCACCCACTTGTTTTTTTGTCCTGGATGTATTCATATCGTGATGTCTAGCATAGCTTCAACTAACCCTTAATCCCTAACCCTTTTTCCTTTTCCTAAAGCGTTTTTTATTGTCCATGGTCAAGTATCTACTGCTTCCTTTAGGTACATCCAAATAATATCTTATTTTGCGTCCATTTGCTGGAACGAGCCTTATATGACTTTGGTGAGGAGTTATCATCCGAGCGGAAGTCGGCATATGTCGAACAAATTGCTTATAGTATAGAAATCTTAGGTAAGAGATGAGTTTTACCAGGTTATGCAAGGGTAGTTGAGCTCTTTCAGCCTCTGCTGCCTTGAAAGAAGATGATTATGGTGCCCAAGTGCTGGATCGGCCGACTGCCATAGAGAATATTGTGGATATTCTAGAATGCGTACGTTAATCTTTCTTCAGTATTCACTCCTTATAATTTTTTCGATTGTTTTCTTGAAATATCTTGTTTCTTGATACCGAATAGAATTTGTCTTCATTATAATTCCGTTTCATTGATTTTCGTGTATTCGGTGATATTATGTTCACCTGTTCTATGTGCCAAGATGTTTTTCTGTCAGGAATGGTATTTAGGTGCTCGATGCTCAGTGGATAGACGAGAATGAAGAGCGAACGCATCAAAAACAACCTGTCCATCCCGATAGACCACAGAAACAAGTGGAAGTCCGGTGTAGCCGGGTACAGGACTCTCCACGGTTGGCCGCTCTCTCAACTGCAGTGCATGAGTCACCGATGGAACTGAGGGCTACTCTAAAGTGTGCCGCTGTGCGAGCTATCGGTGAGTAGTACAGTCTATGTGATGCAGTCTAAGCAAACAGTATGTTATTTCGCAATTCTGCTCTGAGCACTTTGATCGGGTGTTCAACCTTTTAGTGGTTGCAAAGTCTTCCCTTGTTTTCGTTATCAGCTCATATCAGCAGTTGCGTTGCGGCAACTTGATTATATTGTTTGTTTTGAAAGTGATATGGCTAGCGTATTTTGTTGTGTTAGCGAACCCTTCAAATTTTTGCAGGCAACCTTTGTTGTGAAAGGCAGTCACTTCGGTTAGCAGCAGGTGCCCGAGGGGCAGTTTTAGCGGTACTTCGATGTGCAAGGCTTACAGATAATGACAAGCCCTTCATTGTGAGTTTGTTCTTTTATCTTATTTTCATATTTTTTTCCCATTTACCATTTCCTAACACTGAGAACAGCTATACTATGTCAAATGTTATTTATTTATTTATTGCACATATGATACATAAATGAAAAAAAATAATATAATATAAATGTTATTGTTATCTGAATCAAGTCAGTACACCGGTTGTCGCACTAGCCTTGGTTCGATATCATTGACTCATGCTCATAACTTGTGACTTTGTGCACAACTTCTACAACACTGAATGTTAGTTGCAGTTTGTCTGCACTCTCGTTTATGCTTGCTCCTCCTATATTGAAACTGTCATCTGCATCGTGTCTATTTGCGGATGCACTTACTATTTGTACTTTACAACCAGTTAACTACCATTGATCACATGCAATATTTGAGGTACAATGGTCTGTAGCAGCACTGCGTTTTCTCTGCCTTGGTTGTCCGGAAAATCAGAAAATCCTTTTTGAAATGGATCAGGTACGCATCATACCATTTTTTTATTACAGAATTCCTGTTTTTGTGTCGCGATTTGCTGAATGATTTAGTTATTCATAGCAGAAAAACATTTTACGAGCATCTTTTTTTTTTTGCCAAATTGATTCAGCAAGCCAATATCATGCGCTTTTTCTCTCATTCGAGATTACGAAACTCCTACGAACGTTTTGTGCCAGTAGTTTGCCAGTGTCTCTATTCACCGTTCATATATATTCCCAAATGTTTGAGCAGAATTTTCATATCCGCATTCTTTCTCTATGGAATGATCAAATAATCACTTGAAATTTGTTTTAAACATTTGACAGTTATAATCTACAACTTGTAGTGTCACTATGTCCTAGTTTTAGAAGCCTTCGGGAGTAATTGATCGTCAGAAGCTTCTCAAGGAGCTGGGCATCGATGTGGAAGTTGACCCCACAACAGGCTCCATTAGACTGATTTCTCAGTCCAAAAATATGTGATATGTTGCCACAAAGTGTCTGTTTGTTGAACAAAATGTTATTGTTACTGGTATATGGTGGTGTTTGAAGGCTTAATAAATTATCTGATGAATGTATTGAGATTTTATACAGGTTCATTTCCACCACATTGTTTTCTGTCATTTAGTCGAATTTTTCTTTGAGGAATTGATGGAAATAAATGAAATGATTTAGAGGTGACCGAAAAATTGTTTTCATGGAATTTTCTGAAATTGAACGCGCAGTCTATGGTGGGAATGTGGAAGAAGATCCAGAGTTGCTTGCAGAATTACTAGCATTACAACGAGAAGAGGAAGAAAAGCAAAGGTTTGCCTGTTTGTTCAATTTCGAGTCGGTTTTTATTGCACATCGTCCTGATCCGATGGTGGTTACAGGCGTGCTGCTTCTACTGCTCCAGCTGCCAGAGCTGCGCCACCTCCACCGAAGCCTAAAATTGATGGTCTTGGTATGTTTGTTGTAGTCATTCGTGGATGAAGTGGAAGACATCTATTTTTAGGGCTTGATCCAGCTGTACTAGCAGCAGCTCTTGCAGATGACGTTGATATTGATGTTAGTGAACTGGAGAATGACCCGGATCTGTTGGTCAGTTCGTTGTAGGGTCGCTTGGCACTTTCTTCCATTTTTCACCATTATTTTTTGATTTTTTTGGTTTGAATAACCTTGTCATTTTTCTGCCTGAGTTGCGCATTGTGGCTTAAGCAGTTATCTACAAGATCTGATTTTTTTTCCAAACGAAGAAAGCTTTTTGTCGATTGACTGCCAGCTTCGTTTTCTATCACTTCTAGTCCAACTAGGTCTGCTGCAAAACATACGCTGTCAAATAATCAAAATCACACCGCAAAAGTTCCACTTTCTGCAGAATTGAGGTACCGTGATGAACAGATTCTGTCGTCTATTCATTTTTGTCATTGTCAGTGCGGGGTCTTTGAAAAAGCGTTTTCTTCCAATTACCGGGTGGTTCAGTGACTCAAGCCACTTGCTCTATTGCGATCTCCTGTATCTACACATTTGATATATCTCACGTCCAGAACCGAAAATGTAACATGTTCTGAGATGGGGTTACACTCTGGGTAGATTTTTCATACCGAATAGTTTCAATATAGAAAACCTTTAGTCGAAAGTATGCGAAAACTGCGCGCATTGCATTCAGACTTGAATATATTGATATCTATTTCTTGCTTACTGTCTGATGACTTGCTGTGTGGTGTAACTGGTGTTATTTATAGGCAGAACTATCTGGTCTCGTTGGGAGCAGTCCAACTGAGGCGGTTGCTCCAGTTGCACCACCACCTCCTGCTCCATCTGTCGCTAAAGCTGACAATTCTATGTTGACGAGGCTGAATGGATTACTTGCTGTTTACCAAAAAATGCTAGATGCGAGCGCCAAAGAAGGAAATTCTGCGAAGCAGAGAAGGTATGTATCACTTTTTATACTTGTCTCCTCGTGGTCAAGGGTGACATAGGTGGGTGTGCTTTGCATAACACCAATGTGAATAGATTGTGATCGTTAGAAGCAGTGGTATTATATGAAAACGGCAAAAAATCTCGAAAGTTCTTGCTCAGGCACCAGCGATGCGTGGACAAATTGAAAGAGCTAATTTCCAAAGCGGAACGCGGTCTAGTAATTGATGAAGCAGAGATACCTCCGACTCCTCCATCATTCGTTCAGCCTGCTCCTGCCGTGAGTTTAATGTGAATTTGCTCATTTTTATCGTTTCTTAACTATAACTTTAGCAGTCTCCTGTCTCAGCCCCTTCGCTGCAACCACCTCCAGTGCCGAAGCGCACTTCTTCTGCATCGGATGTTCCTTCAGGATCAGGAATACAGCCACCACCACCACCACCAATACCTAGGCGTGAATCATCTTCATCTGTTCCACCTACACATACGGTAAGGTGATGGTTCACTGAGCTCGAATCAGCCCATGTTTATAAACTTTATAGGCTAGCGCGGATGAGAAAAAGCAGAAGATTTTGACTGTGTTGAAGAGGCGAAGAAATGAATATGTGGCAAATGGAAAAGTGAGTTTAGTGGATTTCATGGTGAAAAAAAAATAGTCAAAATTTTTAAGGCGGCTGTTGCTGCCATGGACAAACCAGCAGCCAAACATTATGTGGAGACGGCTAAACTGTTTGACCAGGTATTGTTTTACCACTGCCGTCCTGTTGTATTTTTTTGGATTTTTTTTGTTTTTAGTTTGTAGCAGGATTTTTATTTTTTTAATGATCTTGTTGTCGTGTCCATCTTTGTATTGAAAGTACCCAGCTTTTCCGAACATATTCATTCTTAGCATGTTTTTGAGGCGTTAGCTGCTCTCGATACTGCCGACCCTGACGAACTTGACATGTCAGAAATTCCGCCGTCTCCACCTCCATATAGAAAGGAGGCTTCTGTATCTGCTGTATCTGCTGCTGTGACACAACCCAAACCAACATCATTTTTGGGCGCACTGCAAAGTCGTATGCAACGTTTCCAAGAACTTGCACAGAGAGCAAAACAGGAGGGAAACGATAGGAGGGCTAGGTTTGCGCAGACAACTTTTCACACTCAAAAGAATGTAGATACGTGTTGCAGGATGAATATGAGAATGGTTGAACAGTATGCAGCGGCAATTCGTGATGCTAAAGCTGGACGACCAGTCGCTGTGGCTGAACTTCCATCTACGCCTGACATGCCACCACTGCCACCTCAAAGACCCGCAATGGCTCCATCAGGACCTGCTCCCGGAAGTATGGTTTTTGGAACCACGCTCATGTATAACAATCATAACTTTTAGTACGTCCTCCACCAGCTGTTGGGCCGTTGGCACCGACCGGCCAGCCAGGAAAATCGAGGAATTCTACTCAGCTGGAGTTTCTCATACAACGGCAGAGCGAGTTCAGACATGCTGCGATGCAAGCAAAAGCTAAGGGCAACATGGAGTTGGCAAAGAAGTATCTACTGGAATCAAAGGTGTGTATAGTTCAAGTGTTTGGCGCTTTGTATATATGACCAATTATTCTTTTTCACTGCTATATTCCTTGCATGCTTTGCATTTTTGCAATGAATTGGTTAATTCTAGGGGTTTGACAAAATGATTGCTGCTGCCAGAGCAGGTCTGCCAGTTTCAATCAGATCTACCCCAATTCCTCCACAAGAAACGACGTCACAAACAACTCTTCAGCCAAGAATTGTGTCAGCAGGATCAAGCAGCACGACTGGGATCGAAGGTCTGTTCAGACTTTGTAGTTATTTGAGATCTACGTTGTCGATATTATCTGACTTCGTAGTACTTCACTTTATGTAGTAAGTACAATAGACTTGAGCTGATCTAGGACGAGGAGAAGCCCTTGCCTTAATGGAGAAGGCCTTAATCGAGCAAGTACAATTGGCTGAAAATAGCCGCATGCGTTTCACGAGGCTAGGAGATGTCGGAAAGGTGAGCGATACATTCGTCTGAATAGATTCCCAATTAAGTATTTTTTTTTTACAAATCAACAGAACAACTATCCTCAGCGAATCCCTCCAATTTTTGCTTTTTGAGATTTTTCTAATATAAAATCTAGCTGTTTCCATGTCCATCAAGATTGCCTGGAATCTGTCTCCAGTTTTGAATAGCGTCCTGATCTGACTCGTTCTTGAAAATCTGAGTAGTATTGAATATCCAGTTGTAGTCTCATTACATGTGCTATTCTTCTTTTCTTTATCCGGTACTATCTACAGGTCAAACTATTCGAAGATTGGGCTAGATCAGCAAAACAAGACCTGTTACTTGTTCGTGAAGTAGCAAAGCAAGGACTGAGGCTGCCACAGTACGTTTTGTGTTTTCAGCGCTTGCTGTCTTCGCTAATGAGTGTTTTTTTTTTTTGAGATTCCATTATGAAATGCGTCACATTCCGTCTGCCGATCTCTTTCCTGACCTCGCTGAAGATGTCTTGGAGTTGTCAATTATACGTTGTCGGTTGGTTCGCATTTATTCGTATTCATTCTTCAGTTGCGCAAACTGGATGTTGGGAATGATCGCCCACAACGCTTTCTTATTTAGAGATGTTCCTCTTCCATCGGGATATGAGCCTTCTGACGCGGATCTTTTTGTAAAATTTACATTCCCTTATCCATCTGAAGCGGTACAAAGTGGAAAGACAAAGCACGTTTATGGAACACAAAATCCCGGTATGTGCGACCACATTTCTTTCTTATCGCTGTGGAACTTTGGAATTGCGTTCTTCGCTTGTCGTTATGTAGCGGTCAAGCCATCGTGTCATTATTTTTTTTATCATCTCATCTTCAGCTATTAGATTGTTAAGTGACCCCCCTCTTCAAGTAAACTAAGCTGTGTTTGTTTTCCTAGCAGACTTGAGGTATCATTTGATAGAGCGAAGCAAGTTTACAAAATGACCACCTTGGTCATTGGACTTCGGACCTCCATTATACAGTAGACACATAGTAGTACTCAAAATTTAGTTGATTTTGGTGGATTGGATTTTCGCGGGGTTTGAAGTCAAAAATCAAAGTAGACCGAGAGTGTCATTTTTTTCGATTTTTTTAAATATTAGATCTGGTATTTTTTCGATTACTAGCTCATACACAGATTTTAGGGCTATGTTTACTAAGGCTTGTAGTATACAATCCATTCGTGGGAGGGCTGGGGCGAAGTTGTTCATTTTTGGAAGTTCTTTTTTCTAGCTTTCTATGTGCGGAAAAAATCCATTAGAGGCATTTTTGAGTACTACTGTGTGTCTGCTATATGGCCAAGTTGGAGGTCCATAAGATTTTCGCCAATATCCAATTTTTAGGAGATGATTTTTTTGGCTGCAAACTTCATCTGAATCATGCCTTACGCAGGTCTTTGATGGTCATTTTGTAGAACTTGCTTTGCTCTATCAGATGTTCCCTATTCCGCTAGAAAAACAAAAACATCTTGATTTTAGAAAAGGAGGTTACTTTTGTGACAGCATGATAAAATTTAGTCTTGAGAGGTTAGGTGAAATTAGAGACAGTTTAAAGTCGTGTACATTCCAAGAACTGCTGTGCCAGATTACGCCTTTCTTCAGAGTTTGATGAAATGGCTATGTTGCAAATTGGTTCAAAAAAGGCAAGAGGTCATAAACTCCATCGACTGTTGAAAAGAGCTCCTCTAAAATTCGAGGTAAGCTTGAAATAATTTGAAAACTTAAAAATTGTCAGCGCATATCGCACATCAGGATAGTTATAAAGCAGTCTGCTTGGGCAATATACATAGAAATCAGAAATTTTAAAAATTTGTGAAAAAAAATCAAAGCAGAAAGGCAAGACGGACAGGGAAGTAATGGTGAATTTGAGAAACGGCGGATGTAGTTTGACGCAAAAACATATCTTATGTCAAAGTCAAATACTATTTGAAACTGCCAAACTTATACATCTCATCAGCAACTTGGTCATTTGCTTCAGGTTTATCAGAAAGGAGGTTTTCTGAGAAGCGATAAGCTGCTCGGAACCTGCGACTGGAAACTCGAACAACTAGAATCAAGTGCTCTACTGGAAGAATCACTACCACTGAAGGAAGGCCGCAGAGCCGTAGGAGGGCTTCTCACAGTGAAAATTCGAGTTCGTGAACCATTGGGTGACCCTAAACTTTCCACCACACAACATCGATGGCTTGTATTGGACAACTGAGCAGCTCATGACTTCTTTGTCTTGTAAATTTAGAACCTCTCGAGTGACTTTCTCATTTGTAAATTCTATTCTCACCTCTGTGATGGTACTCGTCAACGGTGATTTCTTTCGACATTCTTAAGACGTAATGCAATACAACTGTGTCCCTTTACTTGTGTATAGAAATAAATTCTTTTGTAACACAGGTTCAGATCTTGTAATATCACAGAATTCGCATTGGTCAGAAAAATCATGCGATTCAGACGTCGGCAATCTGTGTAAGGTTATTTTTTCTTTAGCCGCTACACAGAAGGCGAGGGGCTATTGAACCTAATATGGCTCCCGGAGAGTACTTTGAGGACATTGTTTTGTTGCAATCTTCTCGTTAATTGCTTGAGCGTACTCCAAGATTGGTACAGAACTTTATCGCACAGAATAACAGACTAACGTTTCGGCGAACTCGCCTTCTTCAGAGTCTGAAAAAGTCGAAGACACATAAGTAAACTATCCGATCAAACACCTCGTCGACTACAGAAAAGAGCCCAACCCTTTAAGAAAAACAACAGCCTCAACCAAAACTAAGATTAAGCTAGTGCTCACCTTAGCAGATGAAAATTTGGTGGGTGCAGACCACTATGTCAAAAAGCTGTACTGCTTTACTTTTATACTTAACTAGTGACCCGGCTCTGACCTGACCCCATTATTCAAAAGCCACAGAGGCTCTGATATGGCGACAGCTCGTTAGTAATGGCTAGGCACTCGTCCTTCCGGTTGATTTTTGGATTTTGGGCGGCTATCCAAAACGCTTCGAGTGTCTTGCGCGCTAGGATTTCGGGTTCACGCGCCAGGATTCGAACCTGCACCGCCACCTCCGCGTCGTCATGGCTGAGCCTGCGATGCATGCCTAACGGAGTAGCTGCGTTGCCCTTGCTGAGACCATCTAAGTGTTCTTTGATGCGCGTGCATAGGGGGCGACCCGTCTCGCCAATATACGTGTCTCCACATGATGTACACGTGATAAGGTAGACAACACCTGATACCATACAGTCTCCTTCCTTTCCGTATGGACAAATCACACAATTAGGAGTTGTACAGAGACGATCATACTCCCGGTTTCGTACTAACTGCTGTTTAAGGTTTGCGGGCGGAATGTCGACGATCCTTACCATATCGTTGAGGCCTGCTTGATGAAGTAATCTGCGAACAGCCCTACTAAACTCTTCTGAGATATATGGCAGGCAGAATGGGATCTGATCATCAGCTCCCGATCTAGGCAGTGTACGATGGACTCGGTATCTGTAAGGGTGACGAGTTTTCGTGCTGTATCCATTAGATCTTGCTACTGATTCTGCGAGCTCCAGCGAACGCATCTTCTCGTCCTTATCAGAAGAGACCCCTGCAGCCATTCTAAACATGTTCCCCACGATGGAGGCCTTTATTCGTGCGGGATGTGCTGAAGAATGGTGTACTAAGATGTTTTTGCTGCTAGGCTTTCGGTACCATCTGGTCTTGAAACCCCTGTTCGATAAACATAACTGTACGTTGAGGAACGGCAGCCATCCATCTTTCGGTTTCTCCCTCGTCAACTTGATGTTAATGTCCTGGGCATTCATGATATTGAAGCACGCATCAAGTTCGGCCTGGGTAGGACATACGATACAGCAGTCGTCCACGTACCGACAGTAGAGCAGAGGCTTGCTCGCCAAAACTGGGGCTTCCACCTTTGACATGAAAACAATAGCCAAGGTCGGCGCTAGTCTCTGTCCCATAGCCAATCCTCTAATCTGCCTGTAATAGTTTCCACACCAACGAAATATGGAGCAGTTGAGACATTCTTTGACCAACGACAAGATGCCTCTGATGCTAAGACCATAAAGATTGAGTGACGACTGATGTACTCTGCGTTGATACCACTGCTTCTTCAGTGCGGCGTCGTTGGAGACGTTGGTATAGAGCGATTCCACATCGAAAGACTCCAAGACGCACCCTTGCCTTACATTGGTGTTGCGGAGACGATCAAGAAACATTCTGGTGTTGGAGAGGTGTGCGGGGACAAATCTTAGCAGTTGAGAGAGAATAGTACTGAGAAACCACGAAATCCTATCCGTAGGACCTCCAACACTGCTGATGATAGGCCTCACCTTAAAGTCTTGAGGATTATTGGACGTTAAACTATCAATAGGCACTTTATGTGTCTTGATTAGAGTGTAAAGCACCGGACACATAGGCAAATCGGTCTTTAAACGTGAAGCGATAGTCCTAGGAATGCCCTCAGCTTTAGCTACGTCTAACCATATCCTGTTTAAGCGACGATATTGCTTCCTGAAATCGTTTTCTGTCACAGGCTCGTATGCGGTAATATCCTGCAGATGGTGTTTGGTGATCGCCATATCCAGATCACGAGAAAGAATCACAAACTCCCCTCCTTTGTCGCTGACCGACACCTTGATCTCCCCTGCAGCACAAAGGTCGCGAATTTCGCGCAGGCCGCGGCGTTGCAAAAGTGTTAAATTACTATTTTGGTGTTTTTGGCGTCTTAGTACACCATTCTTCAGCACATCCCGCACGAATAAAGGCCTCCATCGTGGGGAACATGTTTAGAATGGCTGCAGGGGTCTCTTCTGATAAGGACGAGAAGATGCGTTCGCTGGAGCTCGCAGAATCAGTAGCAAGATCTAATGGATACAGCACGAAAACTCGTCACCCTTACAGATACCGAGTCCATCGTACACTGCCTAGATCGGGAGCTGATGATCAGATCCCATTCTGCCTGCCATATATCTCAGAAGAGTTTAGTAGGGCTGTTCGCAGATTACTTCATCAAGCAGGCCTCAACGATATGGTAAGGATCGTCGACATTCCGCCCGCAAACCTTAAACAGCAGTTAGTACGAAACCGGGAGTATGATCGTCTCTGTACAACTCCTAATTGTGTGATTTGTCCATACGGAAAGGAAGGAGACTGTATGGTATCAGGTGTTGTCTACCTTATCACGTGTACATCATGTGGAGACACGTATATTGGCGAGACGGGTCGCCCCCTATGCACGCGCATCAAAGAACACTTAGATGGTCTCAGCAAGGGCAACGCAGCTACTCCGTTAGGCATGCATCGCAGGCTCAGCCATGACGACGCGGAGGTGGCGGTGCAGGTTCGAATCCTGGCGCGTGAACCCGAAATCCTAGCGCGCAAGACACTCGAAGCGTTTTGGATAGCCGCCCAAAATCCAAAAATCAACCGGAAGGACGAGTGCCTAGCCATTACTAACGAGCTGTCGCCATATCAGAGCCTCTGTGGCTTTTGAATAATGGGGTCAGGTCAGAGCCGGGTCACTAGTTAAGTATAAAAGTAAAGCAGTACAGCTTTTTGACATAGTGGTCTGCACCCACCAAATTTTCATCTGCTAAGGTGAGCACTAGCTTAATCTTAGTTTTGGTTGAGGCTGTTGTTTTTCTTAAAGGGTTGGGCTCTTTTCTGTAGTCGACGAGGTGTTTGATCGGATAGTTTACTTATGTGTCTTCGACTTTTTCAGACTCTGAAGAAGGCGAGTTCGCCGAAACGTTAGTCTGTTATTCTGTGCGATAAAGTTCTGTACCAATCTTGGAGTACGCTCAAGCAATTAACGAGAAGATTGCAACTATGCCAAGATTCATGGATAGTCGAACATGGATGCTTATGAACATTGTTTTGTGTTATTGAGCCGGAACCGAGATAACGATAACACAAAAAATATTTGAACTATTAGAACATTCGGAAAGTTTTCTCGCTTTACCCTTCATATTGGCGCCATATTTTGAGAAAGCGTCAATGGGTTGAAAGGGCTTACTGCAAATGTATCGAGGAGTTGTAGCTTTTATTGGAGCAAAACAATGAAAGTGGAAGTAGGCCAAAAGTCGTGGGCTTTTTCTAGCGCTTAAATGGAGCAGTGATAATCAACAAAGCGCTTTATGCACTACATACTTTTTATATAAAATTAACCCACGCTCCATTGCCTCAGAGCGCTAGGAAAATTTTAGCAGTTAATTTTATACTTGAAAACCACTCAATTTTTTGCTCTAATAGACGCTCATAACTCCTGGTGCATGAATGCTCCGCAGATAGGGAAGACAGGTTTGGAATCACCGTTGCATGTCCTCCAAGATGGTGTACATCCCATCTCAAAAAACCACTTCGGCCAGCCATCCTTTCCTTGTAAGCTCAAATTTGAACGTAAGGCAGTAGAGAAGCAACCATTGTGCGTAGTTTTGGCTACAGATTAAGGCTGCATTTCTTTGATATTAGGCTAGACTGGTTCGAAATGTTCAGATCTAGAGAATTGTCCTAGAGGGTATTTTGCAATGTCCTAGAGGGTGTTGATATCATCTAGGTGAGCAGTGCAAAAGGGGTTCCAGGGCAAATCGCAAGCTTCAAAATTATCAGCGGGTCCTTAGGTGTCAGCCCCGTTAGAAGCCACTTCGCCAAAGCTGCGCTGCAGAAAGACTTATCAGGTGAATACCCCAAAACTGTTGGGTTTGCAAAAAGGCGTTTTACTTTGCTTTCTTTGCTAGTATTTATAGAAGAAAATGGGTCAAGTACGGCTACAAGAAGCGACATCTTGATAAATCATTTGGAACAGGCGTTAGAAGCATGGTCATGAAAAGCCAGTCACTCCAAAAGAATGGTAAATCCAAATGAATGTAATTCTGATGTTCTCGTACGCCATGCTCTGGGTAAGATGTGGCTGTACAGTAAGAGCAAAGTATGATAACGGTCCAAAGACCATTTGTCAAAAAGTGAAAACTGGGCAGACTTGCACATATACTTCTAAGAGGTGCCGTCCTCGCCTACGATGCCGCCAAATCACAAATAAGAAAGGTGCTTTTCAAAAAAAGGTTGATTTCGGAATGAAATTCCCCTTTATTCCTCAAAGTTTTTGCACCTTCTTCTATCAATTACCTTTTTTTCCTAGTTTGGAATCTAGCCAAATATAATAAGGCCCAATGAATAACTAGTCAAAAAATCCTTCTTGAGCTTATTTAAATACTTTGATGTCCCACAAAATAAAAATAAGAGCACTACAGCGTGTTGTCAGAGATGTCCTGAACACAATGAAACTTATTTCATGGAAAAGACTTGGATCAGGACCTAGCACAGATCGTTCAGAGACAGGCTGAACTTCGTTTTCAATGCAAAAAAGCAAAGGGGATGCCGTTTTTGTAGGCCTAAGAAAACACAAGTTGAATTAAGCCTTTTTAATCAACGTTCCCGATAAGAGTCAAAGGGACTTCGTTAGATTTGCAAAAGTCAGGGGGACTTCGTTTTCAAAAAGCCTAGAAACGGGCTCATGCCGGGCTATGTGTTGAATACGGAGAAAGCAGTGCTTTTGCAAAATCAAGGGTGCGAAAATAAAAAAAAACTTTACGAATGGCCTATTAGTTTGGCGGCTTATCGTGGTCAGCCAACTCACCGGTAGGCTCAACTAGTGGGTTCGCACTGGAAAAGCTAATTGGCTTCATTTGACGAATGCGGCCACAGGATGGAACGTACAGTGTCAGCAGTGCCGAATATATTGGTTACAGTCTGTGTCAATCGCTGCTCCCTTTTCCGTAAGCGCAATCGACACGACAGGACTTTGCACCACGACTGTACGGTTTGCACATTCAAATTGGCCTCATCGGTTGAGGTCCTCACCAAGGTCCTCACGCTGCGCCTGCATAGTTCCTACGCGAAAGGGAGTACGTAACTGACACAAACTGTAAACTGTGAACTTTTTTTTATGACGCCGGTTGCTGCAAAGGCCACAATCTCGCTGCGTTCCAGATTAACGGGGTAGGGCTAACCTGTCATCAAATCTCCGCGCTCTCGTCAGTCCGGCCATTGAGGTGACATAAAAGCGTAGCGCGAGTTTTTTGGCTGCGATGAACGCTCGCGCACCCTATGGTACGAAATATGGGGTCACTGTGTACTCTGCCTCTTGTTCACATCTAGTGTCGATTGTGGCTCATATAAAGGGAAGTTTCTATTTATCTCCCAATTCTTCTCAACCTTTGGACATAGCTTGACTATTACGTTCTCCGAGACTCCTCGGTAAGGAGAGAGTGCATAGATCAATCTGTAGTAGAAAATTTTGGAAAAAATGGAAACTTAGAAACTGTCTATATGCAAATTTTTTGAGTGATTCGTCGGTAGTAATTCCTTCTATGTTATGGATAAATAATGAATCATACATATGGAGTTTTTTCTATGTTATGAATGAGCAATAAATTGCCCACGTATCTATAGTAAAATATTTGGTGGTTGTCTGTGATAGTTTGATTGCAATACTTATATTCGAACGTAAAAAATGTAGGATCAGCTAATAAAGAGCTAAAATTACCACCTTGTGGAGCTCTAACTGATGTTTTGAGTCGTCTCCCGAAGTAGACAGAAGCAGGGAGGGGGAGAGAAGGTACTTCACCAGTTTCAGCAGTTTTATCTGCGGATAATTTCTGCTACTCTCTTTTAAAAATCTCGAATTTCTTTGATAAGAGTTATCTATCCACTAGCATGATTGATGCCGCAAAAGCACACATAGCTAGTTTGTGTTCTAGAGTTAATCTTCAATCTTTCCTTTTTCTCCTCAGAAATTTTCCCTGCCTCTCCCTATGCTTTTTCTGCTTTGTAGTTTTTTTAAATGACTCCGGCACCCTCTTATGACGGCGGTCTGGTACGTTTTGCTCCTCACGAACAAGAGTGAAAAAAATCACAAAAAGTTTTTTGCAAGGAATTTCTTCTCATATGCATCGTGTAAAAAAGTACGGAAGGCTTAGAGGCAAACTCTGAAATTTCAGAGATCTCGGTCAAATGCTAATACTGTGAAGGTGCAACATTGTGTATCTAGCAGCCGTAGTTGGTTAGAAACTGCTGTAGTACATACAAAGCGCTCAATGAAGGCAAAAACAGAAAAAAGCTGAAGATATTATCTTTTGTCTCTTAATAGAGCACACTTCATTTACTCTATCTTCTCTTCTTCTGATTCCTTTCAATCATTTTTTAGCGGTCCGAACAGTGGTTTAGGCCTAGTTCAGTATCTTGAAAAAGTATTCTAAGCCGTGCTCAATGCATATTTTAACATGCCTTTGATATGACATACAAATACAAAGCACCCAGCAACAGTAAAGTCCTTGAGCTTCCAATGTTCTCTTTATCATAACCTTTGTTCAGCATCACTAGTACCTATGTATAACGAGTAATACAGACATCGTTCCGCAGGGCAATAACTTCTTTTGCAGAACAATTTTCTTGAGTGCAGCAAAGTCGGTCAGGCTGAAAGCAATAATGCATGTTTTCTATAGGAGAAAATTGCAGGAATTTTGCTAAAAACAAGTCAGCGATGTAAGTTTGACTACCTATTCTCTCTCCTATCGTTCTACTTTTGAAATGTTGTCTAAATTACCAGTATCTCTATGTTACTGACACTGATAAGCCACAAAAATACCCTAAATGTAATGGACGGCGGCTGTATTCTCTCCACCATTACGGCCTACGTTTGCTCCCAAGTTTTGCCTTCCACTTATACGGAGCGGGTATATCTGCACCCTAGATTGTGTCCTCAAAATTTTCAAAAAAGGTTTGCTATTTCATCGGAAGTGAATCAGAACAATGCATTGTAGCTTCGCAAAAGACCTGTTGCTAACGCAAAGGAATTTCTCTAAATAATGCACAGCCCCTTTGGAGCTGAGAATAGAGTGAAAGGAGAAAGGATTGCGCAGCCTCAGACATAGCACCTTCAGACATGCAAAACTTGAGCGAGCCTTCTTGCCATGGCTCAAAAACCACATAAAGCGGTTAGCGAGGAAAAGATTTTTCATCTTGGATGAGATCACTTGTGCATGTGAAAATGGGATAAAAACTATCAAAGTGGATGGATTGAGTGAAAAAGGATAAAAGTTCCATGAATGCTGACGAAGGGACTTACTTTCCTCAGCTCCCATTTCCGCCATGTTTTGTATTTTGCTATAACTTTGTTTCAACTGGATTGGGGGCTGGAAGGAGGGGCTTCGTGACCTAATTAAGGCTGGAGAATGATCAGAGAGCACTTTTGCGAGAGAGACGCAGACTGCGTCGCGGGCGCGGTCGCCTTCCACCCGCCAATCTCAAAGTGAATCAAAGGGTACAACATCATAAACTGCTGTAACAACTTTGAACTTTTCTTTGTTGGAACTTTTTCTGCTCAATTGAGTATAATATTGTGTTTAGCACATTCAATTAACTTGGAGGTATCTAACATTTTTAGCTCTCGGAAATGTCCCGAAGTGAAAAAATTGAAGAAGGAAAGAATCTCGTGAATAAGTTTTGTTTTCAAGACAACCCACTCCAGTAATTCCCTTCATTGCATTTCTCCTTCCTTTGTCAAAAGTCGTTTTTTTCGAGTTAATGGGATGTGCTCCGCAAATTTCTTTGAAGAACCGTAAGTATCTCTATTGATAAAAACACTACAAGAGCCGATAAAATGCGTATTTTGTTTGCTTTTTGAAAACTCAAATTCGCTTCGAAAGGCATAAAAATTTTTTTATGCTTTCGAAACGCCTCGTGATAGCATTTTTTCGGAGTTGTAGCTTTCAGTTCATTATCGTGGTGTCTCAACAAGTTGTGATAAACATTTATTCATGGGTTTTTTTGTATTTCATTGATAATGAATTACATGGACATGAATAACAACTTTTATATTGTGCTCTTGTAGACATTTTAGCGTAATCGGTTGGTTTGCATTTGACATGAAAATTTTTTATCACTTGAAAAATTCAAGTTTCCATACTAAAAATTTAGATTATCAAGCTTGACTTATTGACATTTTTTGCTTTTGTACATTTCTTTGGAAGCTTTAAAAGATTAAGATTTCTATTTCAACATTACGTTAGAAAGTTTTGGTTTCTTTCTCTCATAAACAAAAGAAGTAGAAAAAAGGAAGAGGATACCATCAATATACTAAGTTTTTTGAATTTGAAGAACTCATCCATATCATGAGACAGCTTTCTAAAAATTTCATTCAATTCTACCATCGATTAATTTTTGACAAACTGAATTTTTTTGAATTCTTCTTCATAAGAAATGAAAACTGAAATGATAACGCTCTTCTGTTAGTCGCAAAAATTTATATGAGAATAATCTCTTATCCGTTAGGAGCTTGCAAAAGCTGTAATAGAATTAATACTGGAATCTTATTTATTTTCAAACGGCATAGTTGAGGAAGCGTACTTTGAAAAATTGAGAATGAGAACATGAATTTCTGGCAATTTCTTGATTGTTGCTCCTTTAGTATAGAAAACTCTACTCGTTTCGCTGAGCAGTCTACTAATCGCTTGATTTTTGGACCAAAAATTACTTCGTTGAAAATGAATTTTTGTTGCCACCTGTTCAATGGCTACAAAATGTTTGTTCGCGCTTTCAGCTCGTGAAGTCAAAAATCAGCGCAAAGTTCGCAAACTAAGTTAAACATTCGGCGCTCGAACCACGCACGGCTGTTTGCTCGATCCAGAAAAAGAATTTCAAATAATTCCTGCATGCCATATGCAGTTTTTTCATATGTTCTTAGAAATCCACAAAGCTCAGAGCAGGTTATTGAGCTTTTCGGCAGATATGCTTTCCGGCTCTAAAGCATGTATTTTTTAACTGGCAGCCAAGCTATTGATCCAAGTTCCTCTCGCTCAGTCCTCCGTGCTCTCTCTTATGGCTCAAAGATCTTCGTTTAGCAGCCGCTTAGCAAACGTTTAGAAGATATTAAAGAAATATTTCTTGCGTTATTAATTTCCGGAAGCTAATTCGTAGTTCATATTTATGTAACTCAAAAATGCCGAGATTTCCAAGGAAAATATTTGGAGTTTTCGTTTGCTCTCTCCATAAAAGCAAAAAAGGTGCTTGCAAAGTTTTGATCAATTTCTGTATTTTGGCGTTGCTTTGTTAATATGTTTGACAACTGTGCTGAACATCGAAATTATTTTTTTTGTTTTCAATGGTCATGATTGTTTACGTTTTTCCTCCTACTCTTTTTTTTCATTTTTTTTGAAATTGCTAGAGTGGCTTATTTTACTATTTGATCGTTTAAGCATGATGCAAGCGTTCTAAATAGATAAATAGATAAACAAGTGAATAAACAAATAAGTAAGTAAATAAAGTGACAAATAGACGCCTCTACTGAGGGCCCCTGATCTTCACGAATTGTAAAAGTATCATCTTTTTTAGAAATTTGAAACAACAATTGCAAGAGCGCGACAATTTTTTTTTGAATGAAGGTCTCTTTGGTTTTTTGTCTCACAATTTTTTCTAGCCCACAACCCCAAAATTTTGGAAAAAGGAGGCTTGGCGGCATCAAGGCTAATTCAATTCCCAAAAGATCTTGAAACTTATTTCAATTATTGGTAAGAACAAATAAATCGCTTGCACTTTATATAACTTAATAAAGTAATTTTTAAGAGGTTCGTAACTCATGGAGAAGGAGGGGTTGAAGAGCTATAGAATAATTTTACTTTTATACCTACTTTCCTTTCCCTATGTATTTAATAATGACACAAATTTCTTTTTTCCCAGCTCTATGCCGTAACTTTCCGAAACTTCTTCTCATTGTTAAACTTGTTGACGTCATGCCGGAACTTTTGACAGCTTATTGTCCAGCTGTGGAAATTCTGCTGCTGACGTGCATTGCATACTCCTTTCATTTCCTTGCAGTTTTCGTTGTTTACGAGGCGGACGAGTTTCGTCTACCGACGTCATCCTGCTAATTGTGCTTCTGCATGAGCATATACACTCGGAGTTTTAGAAAATAGGGCCTCTATCACAAAGATTTTTGCATCATGGTGAGTCGATTTGAATGTCATGCTTTGGTAATACGTTCAGGATTAGCTGCATGCCGAGTACATAATTTAATTGCTCAATCTATTATATACGTTGACTCATGTAGCTTATGATCAAAGTGGTGACAAATAAAGAAATAGCCGAAAAAATTGTCAAATATCAAATGCAAATTTCTGACAAGAGTTGCATACATTAGGTTGTCCCGAAAGTTTTGTCGGTTTTTTCCATCGCTCACTAAAACCCACAGAACACCAATTCATGAAAGGCCTAGGTATCATTTGAAACAGATTTTCATTCTCTTTCTTACAGCTATCCTTGCTCTCTGATCTACCCTGTCTTCGCAATGTTATCGCCATGGCTTTTTGAGCAGCTTAGCAGTAACCCCAAATCTTTTCTGAATTTTAAAAATTTTTCTCCTGCTACTTTCGAAAAGCGCTAGAAACTGTTATGTAGAGCCATTCTTCGGCTACATTGTACTTATTTAGATTACATGGGTCACACTTATCAAGTCCTAAATAATTATTTATTTGAAAAAAATCACCGCTTTTTGATTACGTCTACCACGTAAAATTACCGAAAATTCCAAAAAGCTGCTTTTTCAAAACAAATCACACTTGGATGTGTTTCATAAATAATGTTTATTAGCAATCAAGTTTCGATTCGCAAAAATTCCAGAAGCTTTCATGTTTTTGCCGCAGTTGCGTTTTCCATGGTTTTGCCAGAAATCGAGACCTCCGAAAAAATAATTCTTTGAGAAACAGCAACTTAGGGGAATCTAAAAACATTACCGTATAGCCCGAGAATTGCTCTATTTGTGCCATGCTTAGTCCTTTCCAAAACTTTGGAAATTTTTTTTAAAAATTAGCCTAACTCTGAGCAGATAAAAATGACGAGTGAAGATTTGTGGCAATTATCAAAAAAACCATGCAGGGTCTTGGATCCTAAATATAACCGTAAGGAAGAGAAGGAAAAGCTGCATCGAATGCATGTTGAAACTCATTCAGATCTTCATTGTGCGTGGTTTTATAGTGGTTTGAAAAAACCGACAAAACTTTCGGGACAACCTAATATAAAAAACATATCTACTGAACTCAATAAGCATACCTTTGTTTTTTGTGTACTTATTGATGAAAAAAGCTATGAAAATCTCGGAATTAAATTTAATTAAAAATTTGATTTCACGAGAGCTTTAGTAGACCATTCCTCTTTCACTTTGTATTGCGTACAATAATTTCGTCATGAAGAATTAGATGTTAATTTAGTTTTCTATGTCGATTCCTTTCTAAGAGTCTTCTCACATTATCCTACTTTTTCTTTCCACTCGCTTAACAGAGAGATGATAATAAAATGGTTCTTGCTTGATATGATCCTTTCCATATTTTTACACATATGTTTTATCATGCTTATCTTCAAATGCATCAAAGTCTCGATGATCGATCAGAAATTTGGCAGTCACACTTGCAAAGTTAAGGAGAAAATTTTCTTCTGAAAAGTGCTAAAGTGGAGAACGCAGTTTTGAAAAATTTTCTAGTAAAAAGTTGTCGTGATCTTTATTACTTCCCTAAAGCTTTGATCTATTTTTCTAAAATAGTACGCTCCTTTTCTAAAGTTCCATCAGTTCGTTGTACATTCCATAGCAAGGATTTTATTTATTTTTTCTTATAAAAATGGTTCAAAGCAAGAGTGTTATTCATAATTTCTGGATCGTAATATCGCGATTGAATTATTTTACCTTATGCGTCATGTCGATTTTTCTTCTAAAATAATCGTATCAAAGGATAATTTGACTTTTCAAGTTTTTCATCCGTATCTATTGATTTATGCATACAGTACTGCATTTGGACGCTAGAGTTTACTTATCGCTCAAGCTCTTTTTTTGAAAGTCTCTGCATCGTTTTATTTTCTTTTTTCGTTATAATTTTATTGATCTTTTCTCCGGACGAGCTCGCTGCAATAGAAGTTTTTTTTCCAAATTCCATGAGACTGGCAACGTGCAGGATTGCCTCTGACTCATGCCTGAACAGCCTAAGTTTCTTATCAGTTAACAGTAGATTGCCAAACCAAGTCACTTTCGTCAATCAATGTTCAAAGTTCCCCTCACATTTTCTAACATTATCTTTCTGCTATTGACTGCCCCTTTTTTGAATAATAGCTTTCAACTGCACCTGTTCCCTCGTGATTTATTGCTTGAAATAACTTTTTCTCATCTCCATGGTAACTCTATTCTATCTTGTTACCATGTCAAAAGCAATTGTGACGTTTGTAACTTGAGTCATTGTGTGTTTCTGCCTGGATTTTCACATGAAAGTCTGCATTCGCGGCTCAACTTCATTACTTTCTTTTTCAATGCTCTTAGAAACTTCACATTGCTAGTTCAATCAAGCTTTGCGGTGTAGATAGAAGACTTAATTGTTATTTTTCGGTTCAAATAAAAAACTTAATTATCATTCTTTGGTTTTTCCAACAGTGGGCGATTGGCATGGCGCTCAACCAACAATTTTTTTAACTATAAAAATAATGTACTTGATGTACTAGCTCTAAAACATAGTAAACATTTTCACCAACACTTTTAATCGCATGTGCAGCGGGGAGATATGTTGGTTGTCAGGTATCGCTACAGTACCCCTACAGTAGGACAGTCGCCCTGCACAAATAATCCGCATCTAAATGAGATTATTCAGTTGACGAGAAGATGGATAATGATTCAATTAGTCAAAGCAGTAGAGACTTACTCTGAAACATTTTTTTCGAAAATTTTGAGCGTTTTTGAAACGCTAGACCCTTATTCAACGGGATTGGAGGCTGGAAGGCGACCGTTCGCACCCGCGACGCCGTCTGCGTCTTCTTGCGAGCGTGCTCTCTGATCATTGCCTAGCTTTGATTGAGTCTTGAAGCCCCGCCTTCCAACCGCTGATCCCGTTGAGTCAAAGGGTATATAAAGGTTTTGAAAGCCTACTTTTTTGTTGAAAATTTTTGAAAAACCACAAATTTTTTTGTTTCTCAAACTCTATATAAAATATTTCCCGTGAAGAACTATTCTTGTTCTCTAAACTCTTACTTGTTTTCGGCATTCAGTCGATAGAAAAGTGATTTACTGTTCGCTTTTTTTACTCTTTGCGCCGCCAAATCGATAGGAAGGAAAGAACACTGCAAAATTTTTGAAAATTGCGCACTTAAAACTTTTCCAGCCAAAACCACAGCTGCCCCATTTCAGTCGTTCAAGCTCCGATTATTTACATCGTGATGCGAAGTGTGGCTTCTGTCATTGTTTGCTCTTATGTTGTCAACAATAGCATTCCACTTGAAAGGCTATTTGGAGTTTAAGCTTTTATACTTCAATGACGAAGTGTTTGTTTATAGTTTACTTTGATGACACGTTATTCAGCGTAAGAGGAGTACTGCAATTTCTAGATTTTTTGTGATTATTCTATGCTATTTATTTCGATTGATGGTTTCGGGGAGGGACCTAGCAAACACACACCTTCTGAATAAATCAGTACATACTTTATTTCATTTTTACTTTGAAAACTGTTTTCTTTCCTTTCTCTTTTTCATCGCTGGTTCATGTTCCATATGTAGAGGAGCAAAGGTAAAGATAGTTCTCAAATTTATAGATTTTCTATGTTTTTTGTCTTGAAATCGTTTGCCCTGATATCAGTGATGATCTAGCAAGCGTCCTTGACAAAGATTGTGCATTAATTGGGAATTTTTTTTTGTCAAAGCTGGACGTAGACTCATAAAACCAATGAATGTCGTTCAAATCCACAAGAACTATTTTTTGTGATGGAGATTTCCAAAAAATCAATCCGCATTTGCTATAACCATTCGCTGAATGTCACATCCTTGCTTGTACTGAAGTCTGTACCCGAAAAAATTCTTTTATAAATTTATCTTTTGATCTAATTTTTTGTTAATTGAAGACGTTACTTAAGCATTGTGAGTCGTTCAATGAATGAATCGTGAATCGTACCCAACTAAAGCATCAAGTTGCTCCATAAGTCCTACACTAAAATTTTCTAAATATAATTTTTCTAGTTTTCACAAAATAAAGACACATTATATAGTTATTTTTTTTCGTTATCGAAGAATCCTTCTCTCTTTTTTTTGTCGCAAGAGGCCAGCTCTTTGAAAAATAATAAGAGAGAAGAAAAAGAACCAGAAAAAAAAGAGAAAAATAAGAGTAAAGCCTTCGAAATTACGATGTATAACTCATTCAGAAAGTCATGTTATTCGCAGTTGGTTTTTGTGCATCGTAGTCAAGTAAAAGTACTTTGATGTGTGCGTTCTTTGAACTTTCGACGAGTTTCCAAAAAAAGTCATCGCCCTTCGAACGCCATTCCCGTGTTGTTCCCTGCGCCCATCACTTCTGCATTAATGTCCGTCTGTTATTTTGGCTCGGCTAGCGATTAGCACCGAACCTGCGCCAGAATCGAGGTGATCGGAATGTTGTTGATTGTTCATTGTGTGGTAGAACATTCTCTTATCACATTGTGTACATTCAACTTTGACGCACTCTATTGTCACAGCTGGACTGATGCTGCGGTACTTAAGATGACACTGATTCAGCACTCCTTTCTGCCCTTTCTCAACGTTTTCAGTTTCTCTCAGCTAGAATTCGGTTTCTTGAGTCCTCTGGTTTATTCTTCCCTTTGTAGAATTCATATTATGCTGATCTAATCATCTTCACACCACTTGACCGCTTATCGAACCCAAAAATCCTTCTTGGACCTGATGTCACCAATCCTTTGTTTTTGGTCCAAGAATTATTTCTCGAGCAGCTTTTTAACTTTCTGTCGTTCGCTCATTATTCTCTCTTGCTAAAAACTTAGAGAATGAAGTTCCACTTTGTAATTCTCCATTTTCAAATTCGGCTAGAACCAAGTTTTTTGTTTCTACTTGGGTTCTTGAACCGGCTCTTATTCGTTACTGTAGTTTGACTGTTTATGCGATCGAATATTATAGTTTGTGTGTTTAATAATTGCTAACACATTGGATTCAACTTCGGGGTTTTTTCGAGAAATTTTTTATTACCCGATAATTTTCTCGGTCAATTTTGATGCATTGTTATCCCAGTTCATGATTTTGCGAAACCAAGCATCACTTTACCTTAGCCTTATCCTGTGTTTCCAAAATTACCCTGCAAAAACATTTTTCCTATTTAGATCTCTCCTCTCACCCTTTGCTCTTTTTATGAAGTTTTTTTAAATGAAAATTCTTAGAATTACGCATTTTAAATGTTTGCATCTTTCTCAAAGTTACGCTATTTAGCCTCGGATTTTTTTCAAAAGATCCTTTGACTACATATGTACAGGGTTTCGAAAAGTTTCTGGCCTTAAATACTTCAATTGCGATTTTTCTTTACAACAAGCATTTTAGGAAGGAGACGTGGAAAGTTCTAGTGATTGAATTTCAATCTAATGAAAAATCAGTTAAACCACAAAGAAACTCAATTTTTACTGAAATTATGGTTTCTAGGTTTGATCCCGTCAAAATTTGAATCAGAAGTACAATACTTTAGGCAGGGTACTTTCCAAACACCCTGTATATCTCTTACCAAATCGGAATGTTTGTGAAAAATTTTCTCACTGTGCACATTCCTTCAAATTTATAAAATCCCTTTTCTGTTTTTGCCAGCTCACACAAATTTTTGCAACGTCTCTCAATAATATGGTATATTCTAACACTTTGGTAAGGCGATAAATTTGACACTTAGTTTCAGCCATATGTTTTCTGCAGTCACGACTTGCACTCCCTCTATCATCACGCGTTAATCATTCTCTATGGGGAAAGTGGTATTGTTATGATTTTAAATTATATTCAATTGGATAAGTTCACATGCTAGGTGTTTACTATATCGTGGTCTGCTTTGCGCTTGCAAGAGACTTGCTCATGATAAAATTCAAATCTGTTGATGTTCCTTTCAACATATTCTCCTTTTCGATTTTTTGAACCCCTCGTCAATTCATCTTCTAATTACTAGGTTTCCCAAAATAATCTAGACTTGCGTAGCTATACCAAAATCGTTCCCCCTTCACCAATACCTTAGAATTATAGTAATACTTTACTTAGAGTGTATTTTGTAATATCAAAATTACTATCAGTGGACCTTCGAGCTTCTGAATGCTCACATTTTCCAATCCTGACCCCAATACGATGAAACATACAGCAGTTCTAAGACAATGTTCAGGATTCTTTCCAGGACTACACTTGCAGTACGCCATAGAATTTGCACTCAGACGTGTTCTCCCTTACAGTTTTTCTATAGTACCAGTAAAAAAATTAGACCGAAAACCATTAAAAATCCAAATTATCGATGAATCCGTGTTTCACCTTTCACAAAATTTCATTATCAGTAAAGAAATGTTTCAGAAATTGTTATGTATATGATTTCCACGAGGTTGGACACACAAAAACAGTAGCTTATTAGCCTTGACACTTGAGCAATCAGGCACATCATTACGGTATGGCTTCCTCTCCAAACAGGAACTGCTCGAGTTGATAGTTATGTTTTCAATATTTGAAACATTCCTACATCCAAGAGAGTTTTACACAGGGCTCGGCACAAGTGGCTTATAAGCAAGCTGCATATCGTTTCTGGGACAAAAACCAAAGGGGGTTTCGTTTTTGTGGCCGAAAAGACACAAGATTTGCGATGTTTTTTAAGTCGACGCCTCGTTTTTTGGAGATTTTTAGGGATGGTCTAGGGTCAAAAGGGACTTCGTAAAATTTCGCAAAGGTCAAGGGAGACTTCGTTTTTTGCATTTTCAACTAACCACCTCGTGCCGAGCCCTGGTTGCGCATAATGACGGAATAAACACTTCTGCTTTGATTTTGTTTCAACAGTCAACAGAAATTTTTGTGATTGATTTCTTGACCACTTTTATTGATGTTTCGCCTTCTTCTGAGACTAAGAGTAAATTTTGTATTTCCAGTTACTTTTTTTCCTCTCGCAACTGATCTAAGTGTTTTTGTGATATTTTTGGTCCTAGAAGTCGAAGTTTTGATTTTCTTGCAGTCATTCTTGCTTTTCTATCGCAAAATCAAAGTCGTGAATATTTGAAATAATTTTTTTATCTTCACTTCTTGCTAACGTTGCTTATTCTGGTTTTCGTGTGCTTCCTCCCAACTATTCTTTCATAATTTCAGTGTAGTGACCTATGCGTATCACGCAAAGTGCATGGTATCCCAGACTGGATTGACAAAGCAAGAATTTTTGAAACTAGAAAAAAAAAACTACGCTGTTCTGTAAAAGTTCGCAATGGTTTTCATTAAAAACAGTGAAAAAAATTAGTGGATAAACTGCACTGGAAAAGCCTTGATAATTAGATCTTTTTGCAATAACCTACTAATATCTACGTTCCTACAGCTAGTATGTGCCTATCACTAGTTAAAGTTAACCATTTCATACTGTGCTTACGGCTAAAGAGTCAGGCTAAGGCTCCGGGCAGACTTCACGCGATTTGGTCGTCGCGACTGAGTCGCGACGAGACAACTGTTACAACATCATTCCATGCCGATCAACTTGCTTTCGGTTGTGATACTTTTCCAGCTCGACATTTTTGAATGTGAAATGGAAATGAATGGAAATCTTGGCGATTAGATCGCGACGATTAAGTCGCGTGAAGTCTGACCGGGGCCTAACAAGGGAATGGTCAGAAGTCGAAGTGACCAATCCAAGCAAGATGCCTGCCTTTCCATACAGCATTCACCGCCGATTTCGAATCTGTATTCCATATCTGCTTGGCGCTTTGTGGACGAATTATGAGCAGTTTTATTGCGAAAAAATCGTACATAAAAATGGCGAGATTGGGCACTTTGTTGCATTTTCAATTCACCTTTAGGCTTTACGAATATGTAGTAACCTAATTGCATGTTTTGGCCCAGCAGTAAGCCGAAAGGCTGCCAAATTTGGGCGCATGCACGATTTTTTAACAAAATAACGGCCTCTAACGGCTCATAAGTTCTCCCTTATAGGCTTTAAGCAGATATGGAATACAGATTCGAAGTCAGCTTCTTATGCTACATCTAACGGTATACAGCTTGCTTGGATTGGCACTTCGCTTTTGACCATTCCCTTGTAAGGCTCGACCGAGGTTCTCTTAGGTCGAAGCTTACAGTCGATTTCCAAACAGCATATCGCCTCTGAACCATTTATGAGCTTTCATAAGACCATTCTTCATTATTCCCATCTTCAGTTTTTTGATTTGATAACATCGGTCTTTACGAAAGCATCTTTTCCAAGTCAAGGAAGCTTTATTTCTATTCTGAGTTCTCGCTCGAGGAAATTTTTCGAAGGCATTTCTGGCAGAAAAACTTTCTAAATATCCAGCATGTTGTATAAGAAATGTCCCAACTTCTCCCCCACATCTTTTTCATTGACATTGATCATGACGTTTTTGCAAGACTCACATCAAAATCTGCAGTCTGTCGCAATCAGGTTTGCGCAATCAGGAAGGTGGAAAAATCTAATTTAATTCATGGAATAATGTGTAAGCCACTCAGGTTTGTTAAGATTTGTTTTGATTAATTTAATCTAATTCAATCGTCTACCTATATCCATTACAACATATCTCAATTTGGAAGAAGTAGTCATTTTTTCCTGGGTTTCTCAAAAAGTATTCTTCCCTGAAGCTTGAAAATTGCGAGCATTCATCAAAATGGAAATAAGGGAAGATCGTCTGCTTTTTCAATCTGTCTGCTGAAAAGAATTAGTTTATTTTTCTCTGTTTTGGAAAGAAATTTATCATCTCATTGTGTTGTGCTGGTCAAAGCTCGATTCCTTGCTCTCACAACTCTATAGCTAATGTAGGAAAGGTTTCGAATTTTTTTTGAAGCCTTCAAGTGAACCATGCCAAGCCTACACTGCCTATCTCAAGCCTCATTATTTTCCCATGAAACTTTGTTTGCCCAGTCACTCCTCCATTTCATTTTCTTTTTTACCCATGTAAGTTCTAAATTTCAGTTTCATTCGAGCGGCATCGATTCAACGGGCGGCCGCTTTGATTGCTCGTTTACTCGTCTCATCCCTTCCCTTCTGCACATGATATGCGTCACTAATTACAAGATCCATGATCGGGTTCTGGAGGCAGATGCGCCTCCTTCTTTGGAAGGGGGTGCTAGTGAAGAAACGACAAAAGGTGAGGAATTTTTTGATTATTATGTAACCCTTGATTCAACCGGATCGGCAGCTGGGAGGCGGAGCTTCGTGACCTAATTAAATCTAGGAAATGGTCATAGAGGACGTTGGCGAGGGAGATGCAGACTGCGTCGCGGGTGCTGGCGGTTGCCTTTCAGCCGCCAATCTAGTTGAATCAAAGAGTAGCTGGTAACATTTTTCAAGACTTTCTACGGAAAAAACATGTTTGACTGTTTTGAGAAACTTGCAACAGTCTTGAATTCATTGAGGAATTCAAAAGATGCAAAAAAAATCTCGGGCATTTGATCTCAGATTTTTATCTCGTTTCCTTAATTTGCATTCGACTCTTATTCGGCCCTCACAATCAAGTTCTTTTTTTTTACTGAAAGATTTCCTGAAGATCATTGCGAGAATTCTTTTCTTCTTTTACCTGCAGCCCGTGAATGTTTTCCCAAGTGAATTGAATTGGAATTGTCGGAACTCTATAAAGGCCAATAAAAAAACAAGACTACCCTGTGCATGGCACTGAAGGTCGTTCGCTTGGAATTTGCAGAGTAATTTAACTCAACCATTCCGAGCGAAGGAATCCACCAGAAATTCAGAAACATTTTTCATGGGGGATCTTGCAATAGTTTACTGCTGAAATGTTCGAGTTTGATAAACTTGATAGAAATTGGTAGCATATTTTTTCTATCTTCTTTTGAATTTCGTCTTTTCTCCCGCGCAAGAGCTGCTACTTAGCACATGAACCACAGGTGGGTCGTACGTGTTCTGCCGTTTGGGACTACGACCCACCGGTGGGTCGTAAGATTTCTGAAGCTCTAGCTTTGCCAGTTTACGATGGAATTTCACGGGGTGCTGGCCCATGATAGGGGACACCTTGGCGAAGCTCCAGCCAGAGTGATCCGAGCTCGGAATACTGTAATGCTTTGTTATGGTAAGTATATCGTAGATGAAGATAAGACACAGACTTTGGCTCAAATTTTTAGCAGAGTGTGCTGTTTTTGAAAATTCAAGTTCACATGTACGAAAAATACGGGGAGGGCACGAGGCTGATGTTCCATCGAAAATTATCGATTTTATCAAATTCATTGATTTTTTGCACTGCACGCCTCTTCGAGATATCGTAGAGTTGTCACCGAATCAGTGCGGATTCGTGAAAGGAGTAGGTACGACCGACGCAATCCACTCCTCTCGGATAGGGATGGAGAAATATAGAGAGAAGCAAGAGGGATTGCATGAGCCTTCCTGGACCTAGAAAAAGCCCTTGATAGTGCCTCAAGAAGTCATCTGATGGGGCTTACCGAAACACAAGCTGCCAGAGGAGTATGTTCAGTGGACAAAGTTGATCTATCACAACGCTTCAAGCCACGTGCAAACAGCTGCAGGGAAATTGAAAGAATTTCAAACCAAGGTTGGAGTACGCCAAGGTTCAGTTCTTTCTCCCTTGCTCTTCATGCTCTGTGACGGACGCCGTGATTGAACCGCTCAAACGTAAACCTCCTTAGATACTTCTCTACGCAGATGATGTGGTCTTGATAGCAAGTACTAGAAAGGAGCTACAAGACGAGGTACAAAACTGGAAGAACAGGTTAGAGTTGTTTGGCTGAAGCTCAACACCAGGAAGACACAAAATATGGAAATGGGAAAACAAATTTCTGCTACCATAAGCATCGAGAAGAGCTAAAGAAGACAACGTCATACACGTACTCAGGCACTCACATCTCAGCGGAGGGGGGCTTACAATAGGAGGTTGGAAGCAGGATGAACACACCTGGATGAAATGGAGAACCTTAACACGAGTTCTGTGCGGCAGAAGAATGCCAGCGCATCTCAAGTCCCAACTGTACCGGGCCTTACCGTCCAGCAGCACTATGGGAGTGAGTGCTGGCCTTGTACGCGGAACAAGGAGCGCAAGCTCAGTGTCATGGAAACAAGGATGCTATGATGGATTAGGAGTCACGCTGAAGGGTCACATCTGCAATGACACTATACGAGCAGAAATGAAAGTAGCTCCAATTGCTCAGAAAATGCAGGATAAGAGTACGATGGCATGGGCATGTGCGCAGAAGGGATGAGAGTCACGTACGAAGTTAGCCCTGGCTGTGGAGGCATTAAGCAAAAGACCCAGAGGTAGACTCAAGATGAGGTGGATGACAGAATCAAGGCCAACCTGCGAGAAATTGGTGTAGACCAAGACCTTGCCTCAGAAGGAAGACCTGGAGACATTTGACAAGAAAAGCAGACCCCGCATAAGCGGGACACATGCGAAGATGAAAGAAATTTATTTTTTGCATTGTTCATCTTAGGAAGCTCAAATTTTACATATATAACTTTGTAACGTGCTGATTACGAAAATGATAGTCTTAGTTGTAACATCGTCTCTTACATCAGTTTCTGGACGAAGAATTCTACCGTACTGTTACCGTAGCCCCACGTTGGGAAAGTACTGAACAAAGTGGACACTATAATTGTGATCAGCACGCGAAATGACCTCAAAACACAATTCTCTATGGAAATTTATGATGTTGGGTTCGTGAATGAATACCGTAACCTTACCGTATAATGCCAAAAATCAAATAAATCATCTTCTGATAATCAGCGCCTTCGATAACCCATGTTCTAAAATCTTTCCAAAAAGACTATAATTTTGGAGAATACGACCCACGGGTGGAAAAATCGGCTTCGTCGTAAAGGTCTTAAGCAAGAAATGATATTAATGAACTAGAAACATCCGGAGTGGGGAGAGATTAAATAAGACTATCTACCCTATCTGTTGATTACTCTTTAATTTCAGTTTTGGTTGGCTGTCGAACTGCTCGTTCCATTGATCCTCTTTGCCATTTTGGCACTCGTACGAACGAGGGACTTCACCGATTACCAGACGCAATGTAAGTTTATTTTCAATTTAACTGCCGTTGAACAGACCTTTATTAATTTGGGGCCAAATTTCTTTGTCAAGCTGTTTAGAGCATTTGATATCGAAGAAAAATTGCTTATCGTATCGTCCTTCTTCTTCTGCTGCAGTTGTAATTCTAAAAAAATAACCAAATTAACAAAAATATAAAGCTTAATTTGGCGGTAGAAAAGTTTAACAAGCAATTTTTACTATGATCTTTTATTTAATGATTCAGGTCATTATGACTCCAAAGGATTCCCTTCGGCTGGTTTACTACCTTTTCTACACTCGTTTTTTTGTTCATTTTCTAATACTTGTCATTTGTCGCCGACAACCGGAGACGAAAAACAATTTATTCATAATGGAACTGGGAAAAATGAATCTTCGTGAGTTTTTTTCCAGATTTCGTAAGTCGAATTAAAATTGATTTATTCTGTTTTTAGATTAGTTGATTTGCTTTACTACTCGTCGTTAGAACTGGGATGGATTGGTGAAAATCCAGAAAAATTTAAGCAATTTCTGAATGGACTCACAGAATTAATTAAAATAGTGGCACATATGAATACATCTCAGGTGGAGGTTCCGCAATTGCGAGATGTGAGTTTTCTTTTGAAAAGGAAGAAAAAACGCTTAAGTAAATGTTTTTCAGTATTTTGATCCTTCATTCAATTTGACTGGAACCCTGAAAAAGTTGGGGATCTCAAATAATGTTGCAACAATTCTTAGCGAAGCAAGACCTACTTCAAAATTCTTTGTCAATGTCTACTCTTACGTGAGTTTAAGTACGATAACTTTTTCACTTTCGCTTTTCTTCCCATTACATTTTTTAAACTATTTTTTCTCGAGCAAATAAGAAAGTTTAGGCGCAAGAACTCAAATCAAAGTCTGCTTGGGAGCTTGCCTTGGAAGCTTTCAGTTCTGTGCCCATACTATGCAACGAAACCATCTTCAATGAAAGCTTCGTACTTCCGCCAAAGTAAGTGGTTTTTTCAGAAGCTAAAGACGTGTTCCAAATAAAAAAATTTGGAGTAAGATAAAATTTTTCAATTAGAAAGAGCAGGAACAGGCGGAAAAACTTGATCCAAAATGAGGGTCGATTTTCACTTGATGATCCAGCTCTCCTGTTGAGAATCATCAAAAATTTTTGAAAAATTCGAGACTAGAAAAATACCGTTATCTGTTTCAAGTTCATCAATTTACAAAGTATCTCATTCATACTGATTTAAAATCTTTTTTATCAATACGATGCCATTTTTAGTTGTACAAGTTGTCTTTGTTCCATTTCTTCTACTTACATTCTTTATTGATGCATAAACAAACAAATAAATAAAAAAATATGTGAAATTTGATTTGAACGCTTAGTGTCAATTATTTTGAAAAAGATATTGCTATAGATATCTAAAACAGTTCACAGTTCTGTTCACTAATAGTGGATTTTTTTTAGATGAAAATCAAGTGATTAAATAATCAAATAAACAATTAGCTAGGAACTGATTACTCTGAAAGCTTGCTGCTAAAATATAATATGTGTATTTTAATTGTTATATTATGCCGTAATAGGTTGTTATAGATGATATACTTTATTACCCGGCATAATATAACAATTGAAATTATTCATCATCAAGAACATACCAAGGTTCAAAGATAAGAGGACTTACAACACAATATGTGTATTTTTGTATTCTGCGCACGATACATTCTTGGGGAGAGATAGTAAAATAGATTTTTTATTTTTCTAAAATTACACTCATGGTGCACTGGAAGAAAAAACCAAATTCGAATAAGCATAATACCAACCAGTCTCAAGTACAGGGAGAATGTGATATGTGAAAAGAAGAACAAACCAAAACGCCCCAGATTAACTGTAATACATGAATGTTCTCTGCTGAAAGAGAAACTGGATACCAGAAAAAAAATCATACTTAACAATCTTGCTTCTTTCGTAATGTATAGTGATCCCTTTTTTTGGTGTCAACGAGCCTAGGGGCGGAAGCTAGCTAACTTAAACCCAATGGAATCATTAGATAAATGAATAGCTATAATTTGACCTGCTTACAGCAAGCGAATCAACTAAAAATATGCTTCGAAAATTATATTTTCAGTGCGGAGCTGTCTGCTAGCGACTTCAAGTCTTTGTGCGGTGTTACACCTTTGGATCTGCTGAATCTCAATCGGACAGAGCTAATGCAAAATTTGAGATTACCATTTCTTGTAAGTTCTCCAAAATTCAATTTTGTAGCTGAAATTAACTTCCTCCTAGACAACAGCAGATGGATTAGCTAGCAATTCGACTTCTGAAACTGCTGCAGATTTACTGGAGCTGTTGAAAGATTTTGCTAGACTTCTGGCCGAGCAGCCCCTCTATCAAGGTTTTTGGAAGTGGAGTGAAAAACTTACAGCGGCTAATTTGACATCGTCAATTTTTTGTGGCCATAATCCGTTTGGTGAGTCAGTGATGATTACTAAATTTTTGTCACTAGTTGCGATGTCTTAGTGTTTTAAATTTGTAAAAACCAGATTCTAAAAATTAAGGATTAAAAGTAAGGTTCTCCTTTTCTCACATAGAAAGATAGATGAAAAATTAGAGAAGTCAGTATTAAAAATTTGCTTCGATTTGTTAAAAAAGGGTTAACTTTTAGATGATACATCAGCTGATGGATTGGGACCATTACAACCTCGTGTCAAGACACCATTTGATGAGTTGAGGGGTCAGCTAATAGAGTGAGTTCCATTATTATTCCTATGCATTGGCTTAAAAATCATGATATAGAGCAGTTGAATGATATAAATGCTTCCCCTCCACTCCTCCCCCCCCCCCCCCCTTATCGAGGACATTTCTTTGAAAGTTGCAATGGAGTTTTCTTTTCTGAAAACTGATGAGTGACCTGGTATGTCCTGCATGACTAAATAGATTTTACCGAATTTAGACAAATGTAGGGTCGTAAGCTCGGCAAATTTCAAAATCTCAAAAGCTTTTGAAAGACTTGAGCAACGCCTACCCACTCAAGAAAAAATTCTTGCTCTCCCTCCCCCTCGCCCTCATTCTCGCAAAAAAATTTTTCGCGCACCTCTGTTAGAGAAGCTTGTTTGAAAAACTTGCAAATTTGCTTGCATTAAAGCACCACCTCCACTAATCGAATAATCTGACACCAATGCAGTCAGTGAAAAATAGAAAATATTGATATTGAACTCTTACAGATTCATCGAAAAAATCGTACCCGGCAGACAGGAACACGACAAGCAATTCTGTCATGGTGTTTGGGTGCATGATGGTAAGCAAATGAAGTTGAGCATTATATTTTGTAATCTCGAAATAGTGACTAACTTTTTTACAGATATGAACTGCTCATCGCTAGAATCACCACTAATGCAAAGATTACGTCCACTTTTAACTGGTTATATCTTGGTCACCCCACCGTCTCCTGCGGTTGAGGAGATGGTAGACATTGTGGGTATTATGGGTTCTAAATTTTCCTATTTGCTCATGAAACTTCTTTTTGTATGAGCCTTTCATGAACCCTCTTTTCAGCTCAACAATCCCTTACGACTTGCGGATTTCATACGAAAAAAGTTCTACGAATATCCGGATGTCGCGGACAATCTCCAGACTGCTTTTTACGAAAGTGATCTACGGGCTGCTGCTCTGGTGGGTTTTTTTTTCAAAGAAACACTTCGCAAGGGAAACGGCCGTTTTGCGCGACATTATACAACAGGCATCCTGTTTGACTTGACCGAACGCGTCGCGAACGCGGCAAAAGTTTTCTCTTCTCTCTGAAGGGTCAAGCAAAACCCGCCGCAGGCGTTTCGCGCGCGGCTGCGGTCCTGCATGGAACTTGGTAGTATTACGATCGTGCAAATCGGTTATTTCCCTTTTAAATTCTCAAACATTTAATTTGATTTCCAACCTTTTCGCCAAACTCTCCAAAATGCATCGATTTGTATAGTGTCCGTTAATTTAATAGGTTTCATTTTTTTTGTTTTCCTGCTCTCCCTCCTCGACATTTCATCAAAACTTGGCATTTTCTGTCCTTTCCTCTCGGGGCTATGTAGATTAGAATGGTATTATAAGCGTGTCATTGCACATAAAGAGTAGACCCGTTGGTCCGAGTGAGACAGTACTTGACTAGAAGAGATAGCAGACGGTACAAAAGGCATGAGAGAGCGCTTGATCGGAGAGACGCCGACAGCGTCCGCGGTTGCGCCCAATCTCTGCGCGCGATGACTCATCTATACAATTTTTTCAGTATGAAACAAAAAAAATGCTTATTTTTCCGCTTTTTTTCTATTTAGCACTTATCAACCTATACCTAACATGAGGAATCCGCAAACTTGCAAAAAGTGTGGAATTTAATCTCTAGCACATTTTTGGATAATCCTTTCTTCCCTACTCCTGCTTTCTTGAAGTATCTTTCCAACAGAAAAAACTCAATACAAATCTTTTAAGCGGAATATGAAAAAAGAGTTATTATCATGTTCTTGCTTACTTTAGAATCTCCTGGCACTCATCAAAGCCTTTACCGAACACGAAGAGGTTCCAAAATTTGTGAAAACTATGGAATTCGTTCTTGAGCATATTTTTGGCCCTCCTACGGATCCATACTCGTTTGGTGCTGTTACAAAGAATGTTACAGAGATGGTCAACAAGTACTCGTCGGTAAGTTACAGTATGCTTACCGTGATCTTCTTCGCCAACCCAGTTCCTTTAGTGTTTTCTACTGGATCGTTTTGTAATTATGGCGAATGAGTCTGTGATGGAAGATGCAGCCGTGTGCTTGACAGACTATCAGCAGTATTTCACCGGCATTGTCATTGTCAATATGACTGACAATGCAACTGAGTTCGAGCCGCTGACAACATACAAAATTCGTCATTTATTTAGTCTTGTTGATGGTGAGTTCATTTTTTTGTGCAAAAATTGTGACAACGTTAATTTTTTGACGGAAACAATAAAAATCAAAATTCTATTTTTCAGGCACGTATTCTTACATAGACAGTCCACGTCGGGTGTTTGATCGAAATACGCCTTTTAATGATCTCAAATACCTCACCTATGGGTTCTCCTTTCTGCAAGGTAAAGTCACCAATTTTAAACTTAAGGAATGTGTGTGTTGTGCAATTGCACCAAATGAGTGACCTAATTTTACGTGAAAAAGTTATAAATCAAGTAAACATGCGTTTTTACAGCCAAAGAAAATCAACTCAAAGATGATGAGTGGTTTAATTTTGACTTTGTCATACCCAAAACGGCAGCATCTTTCTTCAAAAATAAGCTTCGAAAATTTAACAAAACATTTTTTTCGCTCATTTAGATTTTTTCTCAAATTGAGATTTTTCTTTTTTGAAATTTGAAGGTCCGAAATGTTGGAATTTTATCAATTCAATCGAAATAAACATTAGATTACTTTGTAATTTTTTAGTTATTGTAGCATCGCACTTCTTTGAGTTTGACATCTTTTCAAATCGAGGTTCTTATTACGTGTTATTTTGAAGGTCTAAAAAAAACTTAATTCACCACTCTGGTCTGTTTTTAATAAGGATTTTCAATAAATCAAATTCACAGACCGTTCGAAAAAATAATATAGTATTTTCCCTAAAAATCAACTGTTTTTGACGCACATGAGCTTATATGTATGTCCCAAATTACCATCACATTTAGAAGCCATCGAACGAGCCATCATCTTTCTTCGCTCAAACTCGTCCGTCTCGCTAGGAATGTACTCTCAACAAGAGCCTTTCCCTTGTGTTTCTTTCGATACGTGAGTTCCACTGAAGTACGAGTTTTGCGATAGTTGAAAAAATAGTGTTTAGCTTCAACATCACCTACTTCCTCGCACTGTTCGTCATTTTGTCTTTCATCATACCGGCTGCCTTATTGGTGAAAAATATCGTACATGAGAAAGAGCTTAGGCTAAAGGTTGGTAATTTTCGGAGTTGTTGGACAACTTTTGCAAATTTTGATTTTTCCAGGAGCAAATGAGAATCATGGGTTTGGGTGACATGGTACATCTATGGTCATGGGCATTCATTTCGGTGGTCCTTAACATCACGAGCACCTTTGCTATAACGCTGATCATAAAGGTTAGCCCGATCGATGTTGACCCTAAGTGCCAAATCGCGTCGCGACTGAAATCGCGTAAAGTATGCTCGGCCCTTTACCCTTTAACATATTTTCTACGACTTTCCCGGGAAGGCCTGCGAACGTCAGACTGGAGCGACAGGAGCGCGTTTATCCCAGAAATGCTGTCCCGAGTCTCTAGAAAAAAAAAGAGGAATAGCTCTAAAAGGGATTACCGCCTAGTTTTACGAGAAAGGGCGAGTTTCCTCGAATTTTTGACGGGGCAAATCTTGGTTCAGAAGAAAAAACCTGTAAGGCTTATCTTAATTCTTTTGTTGTCGTAAAAAAACCGGAATAAGGATACTTGGGTTTCCGTTAGGAGACCCACATTTTTATCTTGGATTCTGCAAAGCCAAGTTGTTATTGTGTAGGCTGTAGGCAAAATGGAACTGTGCAAAATGGCTTAAACAGTTTTTCTGCAAAAGTAGAGTACTACGAAAGGTGAGAATCTTTGAATGGTTTTATTTCCTTCTGGTTGGTAAACGAAATTAGAAAAATGCAGTGCGAATGCCATTCAGAAAAACATCTTTTTTTTGGCAGAAAGTATGAGTGATGTAATTTATAACAGATTCACAGCTTTAATGTACCTGTGCTTCCACCAGATGAGTTTCCAATGCTAAGACTTCAACGAGCGCAAAAAGCTGGTCAGCCAGACTAGAAATTTTTAGTGCTGTAGTTTTTCATCATCTTCATAAGTATCACTCATAAAAGATTTGAGTTCAATTGGATTGAAGCAAATTTTATAGGTGACCACGTTCAGTGCGAGAATCACCCATTAATTTGAATTTTGTCCTTCTACAACGCCTATTTTTGAAGTTTAGGTCGTTTTGGGCAGTTAGCTCGCAATGCTTGTGCTTGTGTCCAGCTAAAAATGTGGACGACTCTAATCACGCATTCAACAGAGGGTGGCATGTTTAAAGCGTGATACTTGCATTTTTGTCACACCCAAACACCTTAGCCATGATGGATATATACAAAAAGGAACAAGTATGCTCGCATGCGCGGCTCGTAGTTTTCTACATAGCCCCGTCCCGCTCAAATCTGGCCAATCGCGACACGTGCTGACCAATCACAGGTGCGCAAATATGGCGAGCGGTAGAATAAGCCTCTTTCTGTTCTTGACTAACTCTCTTCTTTCGAAATCACAAAAATTTTATTTCAACCACTAACCCAACTAGAATATATTATTGAACTTTTTTCAGTTTGGGAATCTCCTCAATGCTGACTTCTGGCTGGTTTTCGTTTTTCTTTCTCTATTCGCCATATCATCTATCGCACTTTGTCTCCTTCTGTCGACATTCTTCTCCAATGCCAACATATCAACAGCTGCTACCTGTCTCATCTACTTCCTCTTCTTCTTTCCATATCAGCTCAGCGTTCGAGCCAGAAGCAAGAATTTTACTAGATTTACGGTAGGTCACACTTTATGGTATCTTTAAAGTGTCAGAAAAATTCCTCTTGTAGCTGATTTTTCCTCAAACAACTCTTGGGTATGGAGTGGCCATGCTAGCTCTGTTCTCTCAAGTGGGTCAAGCTAATTGGTCTGATTTGCGCCAGATTTACCTGGATGGTGAGTAAACATATGATCTCCCTGCAGCAAATTTCAATTTTTTTGAATTTTAGCTTATGGCGTCGGGCTAGTTGAATGTATGGTGGCATTTGCACTACAGACTGTAGCTTTTATAATATTGGCATGGTACAAAAGTGCTGTTTCACCTGGTAAGCGAGCTTTGAGACAAGTTTTCTATTGTTAGTCTGAAAATTTTTTTACAAACTACCTGTGAATTTTTCCCTGTTCCAAATTCTTCCAATCAACTGAAGCTTTTGATTTCAACAATATGCAACCAGTAGCTGAGCTAACTTCTTTCCATAACTCTCGTTCTTCAATTTTACGAGAAAAAAAGAAAAAAATTAGAGAAAAAAATTTCCTTCAGAGGAATAACTTTGAAAATTGAAATACGAAAAAATCTTCTAGGCATCTATGGCGTCTCCTTGCCTTGGTACTTCTTCCTAACCAAAAATTATTGGCTTCCACACTCTGGCAGTATAGCTGACTTCGCCGACACCATGGATTCACAACCAGGTATTTTTATTCTCCAACCCCTCCCCCCCCCCATCCAAGAGTTTCTTCTCATAGCAAACGAAGCTTTCGAAGTCGAACCGGACTATTTGAATATGACCGTACACATCAGTGGCATGGGCAAGGAGTACGGTAACGGGACGAAAGCGGTATGTACAGTTTTTGCAATTACGGAATTTTGCGCAATCGAATGTATTTAGCTCGATCAACTCAATTTACGGCTCTATGAAGATCAGATCACAGCACTTCTTGGTCATAATGGAGCAGGAAAAACCACTACCATGTGAGAAAATGCGAAATCAAATTTTCATAAAATCAAGTATGATTTTTTCCAGGTCGATACTCTGTGGCTTGTATTCACCAACCTCAGGAACAGCTACTGTCTATGGCTGGGATATTCGAAAGGAAATCCAACGAGTTCGTGATTTACTGGGAGTTTGTCCACAGTATAATGTGCTGTTTTCACAGTGAGTTGGGTTCTACGAGGTTCAATTCTGGTAACCTTATTTACATAACTACTTGTAGTCTGACCGTAGCAGAGCAACTGAGGCTCTTTGCCGCTTTGAAAGGAACTCCAGATTCACAGCTTGATCGAGTAAGTCTTGAAAGGTCGATTGATTTCTTTGAGCAGTAGCGCCCAAATGCAAAAAAGAAGCTTCAACGAAGGATATTACATGAGAAGAAAGCAGAGTTGATTTCATAGAATCCAGAAGTTCAGAAATTTCGTACAGTATTGTCGCTAACCACCCAAAAGCTTATCACAAAAGCAACATCAATACTACTCCCGTTACCTTATTCCTTATATGAAAAATGATTGTGAAGCGTTAGCTAAGAAGTTGCCTAAACAGCTCATTTGATCTGCCTTACATTCCAGTCCAGACAGTCTCTTTTCCATGCGGATTTATAACCACACTCGATTACCGTTGAAGACCAGTGCACCCGAGTACGGTAGAAGGCCAATCAGACCAATCAGCGCGTCCGAGTACGGTAGAAAATACGTTGTAGTGAAGCCGCTGGTTTTCATTGCCGCGATGGATCATAAGAGCTGGTGGTTGAACACATTTCCCTCTAGCCTTATAAATTACTCTTTTATCTCGGAAAAAAGGTATCACGATTTTCCTAACAGTTTTTAACAACAAAAAAAAACTCAGTCGTGAACTTGGCTGGTTTTGAACACTGGAATTGATCCATCTGGATTCACTATGAAAACAATTGAAAAAGTAAACCACGCATTTTCTCCAAATCTTCTCTAGAAAATATTTTCGAGCTGTAAAGTAGCCAGTTAGCAGAGTTACTCTTTTGCGAAAAGTAGAAAATGTGAACGGAGCAACAAAAGCAGCCAATAAAAAGATTATCAAATAAACATCTGCTCTCGGCTTTTGATATAGGTAAATTAGAGGGCAACAATAATGAAGAGAGAAATTACTCCAAAAATTCTCTAGGAACAACCTAGAAGATGTCCAAATGTTGTACGCAGTGCTCCACACCTCAACAAAAAACTGTTAATTCTATAAACTTCATTGCATACCAGTGTTTATCTCCGTATCCTCTAAAGACATATATCTACTTATAATAAAAATTTTAGGAAGTCGAAGAGATCCTGACTTCTGTGTCGCTTAGTGACAAGGCTGATGCGCTCGCCAGTACACTTTCAGGTCTGAATTGTTGATTATTGCAAATATTTCCTTTGGTTTATACGAATCTCTATTCAAGGCGGAATGAAGCGAAGGCTCAGCATTGGCATCGCTTTGGTTGGAGGATCTCGATTTGTGATTTTGGATGAACCAACAGCAGGGGTTGATGTGAACAGTAGAAAGGAGATTTGGACATTATTGCAGAATAACAAGAAAGGTAAGTACCAGATTAACTTAGAGTTATTGGTCATGCTTTTCAAACAACTTTTCAATCTTTTTCAAGTGTTCTGAGCCACACAGGTTTTTAGATGGTCTTTATTATGCAATCCACGGCCTAACGTTTCGACGCCTTCGTCTTCCTCAGAGGCCTGAAAGTGGTTCAAAACGTTATCCGTGACTCCAAGCCATCAAACACCTCCCCTAGTCCGGCTAGTTCTCAACCTTCGCTCAGCTTTCCTACTATAAAAATGTCAGGACAGAAGATGAGCGTACCGAAAGACCACCGCTATATATGGTATTCCGCACCGGAAATGATGGTCGTGGCGGAAGAATAAACTATACCATAGATGACGTCTCTTGCCTTATGAACGTTGGAGGAGGATTGAGGATGGTTCAAAATTAATCTGTGATTCGATTCGATCTAGGACTAAAACCAAGCTCCGCGCAAAATACGACCGACTCTTGGCTGAACTATGTAAAAATCGCTCACGTGACAGTAGTAGCAAAGCCGATGACCGCTCTGAACAACTTTCATGTTACAATGAAAAAGCGGCAAGAGTCACTGTTATTGGCAACACTCAAATTTCTTCTAACATCATCGAGCTTCTTAGCCTTGGACCTTCATTCTCTCCTGCGCAGAACATCAATGTTAATACTTATCGCAAAGTTGTCGGAAGCCTGCACAAAGTCAGAGACATTCTAAGACTGAGAGCTAAACATAGAGGTGGTTCAGCAATGGCGTCTTACGAATCTAACGGCTTACCATCAATTCCTTTCCCTCAGTCGTTTTACAGACAACCGTCTCCCGTTCTTGAGGTAGACATGAAGTTCCGTCTCTTATGTTCTGGTGTTTTGGAAGTTCTCAACAGAGCAAAACATCAACATCAGAACAACTTGTCATACGAACAGTGGCAAGGTTTCAAAGAGGTACGCGAACTCGTCTCGAACGGCTCAATACGCGTGTCTGTAAGCGATAAAGGCGGCGAGTTTGTAGTAATGCCTCAGGAGTTAGATCGCAGAATAACAGCAGCGCATCTTGCGGACACCACAACGTATAGAATGGTCTCTGAGAAAGAATTTTACACCCAGTGTAAAAAGTTGAATGACGCTTGGACCACGATAGCAAAATCAGCTGGACTTGATGACAGGTTTATCAATAGATTGAAACTTAGATGTCCAAGTTGTCCAGTGTTTTATAGCTTGATCAAAACGCACAAGCTTTCTTTGCGAGACATGAATTCAATGTCGGAGGACACCTACAAGATCAGACCAATCATCAGTTGTGTAGGCGGCCCTACCGACAGAATTGCATGGTTCTTGAATAAAATTGTGAGCCAATTGCTGTCCAAGGTACCTGCACATCTATCCAACTCACACGGATTTATCGAACAGCTTCGCAGCGCTAAGTTTGATTCGAGCACTGTAATCGAGTCATTTGACGTGACTTCGCTTTACACTAGCGTGCAAAATGAACAAGCCCTGCAAGCGCTATCAGAGATGTTGGATAGGCATGGCAATACCATCAATACCTTTGGACTCGGCAAGTTGCGGACAATGACCCTGATACACGAATGTTTGAAGTGTAACATCTTTAGGTGGTCTGGGACTTACTACTCCCAGATACGTGGGTTATCAATGGGTCAGAGACTAGCGCCTGTACTCGCTATCTGCTTCATGAGCAAGATCGAGGAACCGGTGATAGCTCGAATGCCGCTAATGTACTGCCGTTATATCGATGACTGCTGTATAGCGACGTCCACACAGTCCGAAATGGACAAGTGTTTCGAGATTCTTAACCAGCAGTCGCAGTACATAAAGCTCACACGAGAAACACCACACGACGGATGGCTGCCCTATCTCAACGCACAAGTAAGGCTGTCCAACGGCATAACTGAGTTCAAATGGTACCGCAAAGAAAGCTCTAAGAACATCCTCTTAAATGTTAAATCTGCTCATCCTTTATCCGTGAAGCGCGCTGTAATCAGGAATATGTTCAATACGGCTATTCAGATGTGCTCCGGAGAAAAGGAACGATGCGAGTCACGAAATTTGGCTTCCCATATCGCTTGCAGTAATGGCTACCATTCTTTACCACGTACTCGACAGACTGCGAATGGTAACAACGCTTATGATAATAAACTCCCACTATGCCTTCCATTCATATCGGATAACATCAGCGCGGCCTTTCGAAAATACATTTCACGTGCACAATTGCAGGATGATATTGTATTAGTGGACGTTCCGAATGACAATATCAAAAAGCAATTGGTTCGAAATAGACCATACGACCGATACTGCATAACAGAACATTGTGTAGTCTGCCCGCATGGTAAATTAGGTGATTGCGCAAAAGTGGGAGTAGTTTATCAATTAGAATGTCTCAGTTGCAACGCGCTTTATGTTGGGGAGACCGGAAGAGCACTCAGTACTCGCATTAAAGAACATCTAGCAGATAAAAAGCGTAAAACATTGTTTTCAGCTTTAGGCAGGCATAGAAGCGAGGCGCATAATGGAGAAGACTTTGATATCAAGTGTAAGATCTTAGCTTATGAAAGGGAGACCTCGGCTAGAAAAGCATTAGAGGCTTTCTGGATTTCTGCAAAGAAACCAGAAATGAACAATAAAAATGAATGTTTGTCAATAACCTCTGACTTTCTTCCGTTCATATCGTTATGCGGTCTTTAGATCACATTCGATCGTCATCTATGGTATAGTTTATTCTTCCGCCACGACCATCATTTCCGGTGCGGAATACCATATATAGCGGTGGTCTTTCGGTACGCTCATCTTCTGTCCTGACATTTTTATAGTAGGAAAGCTGAGCGAAGGTTGAGAACTAGCCGGACTAGGGGAGGTGTTTGATGGCTTGGAGTCACGGATAACGTTTTGAACCACTTTCAGGCCTCTGAGGAAGACGAAGGCGTCGAAACGTTAGGCCGTGGATTGCATAATAAAGACCATCTAAAAACCTGTGTGGCTCAGAACACTTGAAGAATATATACGATGCCCAGGTTTAAAGAAAGCGAGACATGGAAACTTTTCAATCATTTTTCTAACTGATTTACTCAAAAAATGAAAATGTGAATATAAATGTTAACTGATTTACTCTCCTATGGAGAGTCTTTTCTTCCTTATCTTCAACCTTAGTAGCAAGCTCCGAAAACTCACTAGAGATTTTTCGCTTATTTGGGCTTGGCTGGTCCTAGATTTACTCAAAAAAATGATGTGAATATGGACTTTTTTCGAGACCCTTTCATATTTGGTCGTGTGGAGCAGAGCTCGTCAAGTATATTTCCATGCCTTACTTGATTTACTTAATCCACTTGATCCACTTCATCCGGTTTGCTATTGGTCAAACCAGTGAACTGACCAATAGCGCGAATTAGTTGGAGTGGATCAAGTGGATCCTCTTCGCTATAGGTCAGTGCACTGATTTAACCAATAGCGAATTGGATGGTGGATTATCAATTACGCCGGAAAAAAACGAATTTGTGGCGCCTGCCCTAGGAGGCACAAATTCGTTTCATGCCCCTACGGTCATACAGTCTGCGCTTTGGCATGCAGTCTTCAATTGCCGGATGGGTGGGGTGCGGAAAACTTCACGGATTCTGGGCTTTTAGAAGCGCTTTTTCGCTCCTGACTTTGATGACTGCTTCGCTGGGGTCCTGCTATTTTCGAGGCGCTGCCTATAAAATGCGAAGAATGATCATTTGATGCTTTAGGTCGCACAATACTCCTCTCAACTCACCATATGGATGAAGCTGACATTCTTTCCGATAGAATAGCCATTCTTTCTGAAGGTCGCCTCATCTCACTTGGGAGCTCGATATTTCTGAAGAACAAATTTGGAGAGGCCTTTCAAGTCTTTGCTTGCAAAAAAGTGCGTGTGTACGTTTTTCATTGGAAAACATTTGATCTCAATCTTATGATATAGGAACGCTCTATGGACTATACTCCAATCGTCACACAAATCACAACCGAAGCAATGATTCCAATCCGGCTGACCGATCAAACTGAGGAAGAATTAGTTTTCTCGTAAGTTTTGTTGATTTCGTGAAAAGACAAAACCAGTTGAGGAATCAGTTTTTAGAGTCCCAATAACTACGGATTCCTATAAATTGGAGAAGTTCTTCGCATTTTTCGATTCTAAGAAGGAGTCATACCGTCTTGGAGAATATGGAATATCAGCTCCGACTTTGCAAGAGGTAGGTCAAATAAGCTTTACGGCCCTACCTATTGTACACTTTTTTCTTTTACGGTTCCTTTTGTGTTTCGAATACCACATGAAAATTTTAGAATTTTCATCAATAAAAAATCGGAATTTTCAGGGATTTCATTTCAGATCTTCGTTCGACTTAGCCCACAAAGAGAATATATTGTGCCAAAAAGGAAAGCTGGAATTCTTGGAAAACTGAAACGAACTTTCCAAGGCGCTCAGGTGGAAACTGATCAACAGCAGCTAGTGAACAATCACGCTGCTATCTATGGAGCTGCTGATGCCGGTGGTAGCAGGGAAATTGCGCCAATCGCCTATGAAGAGGGTAAACACATTTTGTTATAAAAAGCGGGAAGATTATAGTATTCTTGCCTTATTGCCAAGTTTAAGTAGAAGCTTACGAAACCATTCATTAGGTTGGCAAGTCAAGTTTAAGTACTTCTCCCTACTCAAATATGACGCATTCATTTTTGAGCATAACTTAGACTAAGAACTATGTGCGCAAACAGTTTGATTTTAGTTGCGAAGTAGAGGATAATTTTTGCATCTTTCAAAATTTTGTCAAATTGGAAATTTTTAGGTCGAAGAACCAAAAATTAAGCCGTCCGAATCACATCAAGCCGAAACTACATAGATCATTAGAGATTCCGCTATCAACAACCTGTGTACAGTTTCGGCTTGATGTGTTTGATTCAGATTTGGAACTGCTGGATTTTTGGTTTTCCGACCCTTGAAATTTCGAACTTGACCAACTTTCGACAAATGCGGAAAATTTCTCTTCCTCCTACCACAAATCGAACTTTTTGCGCACATTTGAGGCCTACTGCCTATACATTACGCACAAAAATGAGTGCGTCATATTCAACCAGGGAGAAGTTACCTTAGGCCAAACTTATGTGCCAACCTATTAATTAGCATTGAAATGTAATTTCAAGATACAGAGTAGCAAGGAGCAAACAACGCCAATCTTCTCCTTTTCCACTCGAGAACCCTCAAATAGTGCTCCTAACATTTGCCTAGAACACAAATCTGGGCACCTCTTTTCTAACAAGAGATGTTTTGTAGACTCAAATTTAAGCTTCCCCTTCAAGAGGCGACTCATATGGTTTTTAAGAGGTGACTTCAAGAGGTGACTCATATGGTTTTTAATGACCAAGAATCAGCTAAAAATTCTCGCCCACCACAGTACCTTTCCGGGCGTCCTCAACAGTCCTGGAAGAGTTCAAAGTTGTACTCCTCTGTCGAGAATGCTTATAAGAGCGCCGCTTGGATGATTTCATTATGGCGTCATAATCATGAAAAGGTCATTTATGCGCTCGGTGGCAAAAATGCTTTTTGACATTCTGTTATCTATGCTCGAAGGGCAATTTTTTTAGCCCTTTGTACTTCCCCACTTTGAAGAAACTCTATATTTTTATAGTACCCTAATTTCACGCGTACAAGGCGCACCTTTTTCGATTTTTCAATCAAGCCCCTCAGCCGCTCCAAAGTATTTCGGAAAGCGGTCCCTATGCCGTACGATTCTCTTAAGCGATATACAGCACGGCATAGGGTCCTTTGGTTGCAAAGTTCTTTGGCGTATTTGGGCTAGTCAATTTCACTAGTCAATAGTCAAAAAGTCCCCCGCGCCTTGTACGCGTGAAATTAGGGTAGATTGTCTTGCTTGAAAAAGATTTAAGGAAGAGATTAGAAGTTCTCCGATTAGGGATTCGAATGAATGAATTGCAATTCTATAATTTTATAGTTTTTTTTGATTCTGTGATTTGGTTCTATTAAATTGTTACAGAATAAATAGAATATTCAATATTTCAGAACTCATACCTTCTTCTGTAACGGGATGGAAGCTTTCGAGAAGTCACGCGAAAGCTGTTTTTAGAGCTAGATGTCAGTATACTATTCGGAGCAAGAAGCACATCCTGTTCGAGGTAAGCTGACCATATTTGAACAATTAAGACTATTTTTCCATTTCCCTAAGGCACGCGCCATACTTGATCCACTTGATCCGCTTGATGCATTTCATTCGCTTCGCTATTGGTCAGACCAGTGAACTGGCCAGTAGCAAAGTGGATGAAACGGATTAAGCGGATCAAGTGGATCAAGTACAGAGAGGTGCATAAAACTAGAAAAATCAAGCTTGAGAAACCATCTACACATTTGATTTTTGTTCTCCCTTGTTTCAAATCATATCATGCTTTTCCCTCATGAAGACATATCGATGTAAAATTTGAGTGATTGATCAGCAGTAAATTTTTTTCTGTGTATTTTCGATTTTCCAAGAATCCGTGGAAAGTCAAGAATCTCATATTTTCTTGCGGAAAACCAGCTTGCATAGAGCTGGCATATATGCCTTCAGGGGCTCTCAAAAGTACATCCCAGTTATGATAAGCTATAATTTCTATTTAGACTGTTTAGAAAATCATTTTTGCGTTAGACTTTTATAAAGCGTGCCTATGTCATTTTTGAACGCACATGTAGTTCAAGGAAGATTTCCTTTTTACTAATTTCTATTCCTGATTTTCTACACTTTTTTGCATCAAAATCAACAGTTTGTAGGCTCCTCTTTAGAGCATAATTATATAAACATATCTTCTAAGGTAATCCTGCCTATCTGCCTCCTCTTTCTTTGCGAACTCTATGCAAAGATACAATTCTCCAACACTCTGCCTGCTACTGTGACTTCTCAGCCCCAGCTGCCATTGATAGCTGAAATGTATGGAAATGGATCTCGCAGCTATCTCAGGTAGGAATGAAATATTCAAGACATTATTTTTATCATTTGTAGTCAAATTCAGTCTATGGGATCGTGATCCATCATCGTTGTCCTATCAGATAGTGAAATCGTTCGAGGAGCCACCAGATATGGGAGCACGATGCGTGAAAAATGCGCCTGCATTTGAGCGGTAAGTTCTTTCATTTATATCTCAAATTCCATTTTTTCGTCTTGGAAATTTCTTTGTTTTCTTCATTTTCATTTTATTCATCTTTAATTATGATCTTTCATCTCATTTTCATCACTTTCATCTTTCTTCTTCATGTGAAAATCCTGCACTCTTCAAATCTCAGAGTTTTTTGTTTCAAATCCTGTTCTGAAAATTTTTTTTGCTTTTCCATAGTCTTCATTGTGAACAACATTCTCTCTTTCTTATTTATCTGTGTACAATTCAGCGAAGTTTTGAACTGGTCTCCATGGTTTGGATTTATCGAGGAGAAGTAGGTTATTCAAGAAGACGACACGTAACTTTTTACTCAAAGACCTTAACAACCTCTTGTTAACATTATTGCAATAATTCCTCAAATATTTTGCATGAATGTCTAAGTAAGAACACTATCGCGCAAACCTCGAACAGGAGCGTAATTTTTCACTGAAAAAATATAAATATTAGAGAAGGACAGAAATATCTGAGTGAAAATTCTTATTACCCCTGAACTACATGAAAACCGAATCTTCCACATCATCTATAATAGAACAAATTATACCTTTGTCCAATAAGAGTCACTTTTAATTCCGTTTATTTGCTTCTATATACTTAAGTGTTGCTGTTAATGTTAAGGCAGATATCCTCTAATCCAGCTCTAATGTGCCTTCGGCTGAAAATGTGGGCAAATGCACTCTTCTGATATCCATAGAGGCCCACCTTTGTTTTAGGCTTTACCTTAAAGCTTCTTTGAGACCTAAGAGAACTGGTTGAAGGGCTACATTTGGCACTGGCCGGGCATCTACCCAAATCTTCGTCTTCAGTGTTTTAGTCATTCTGGGGCTCCGTGGTCCTGATTACAAATGTGAAGTGCAAAATGTGCAAAAGCTCCAAAAAACCAGATTTCGGGAGCATCTATCCGAAGGCACGGACGACTTTCAGCACTTGACAGGCGGAGCTTGATAGGGCGGGCGTGGCTTCATATACTTTCGCGGGTTCCGGGTTGGTTTTCTCCATTCAAAGGCCACATTAGAGAACCCGACCAACGCGAATGTCTTACTCTTAGAGCCCTACTTTAGACACACGCACGTCATCAGCCTAATCTACATTATTATATCAGTGCATTGCTGCTCATGTTCCCATAACTTTTTTGAGACATAACCCAGTTTATGATTGCCACCTCATCAACCATAGAAAACCCTTTAGCCCTAACTTTTCGCAATGTGTTAATTTTTAGCATTGAAAAATTCGACCATAAGAAGCACTTTTACCCCTGCTCTGCACTACATCTTCACTACTTATAAAATCTCCTTAATAACAATTCCGCAATTATTCATTCACATGCTAATGGCCGTCTATATAAACACTATCCTACTCTTCTAATTTATGGAAACCGCATTTAGTGAGCCTGTTAGTGGTTGTGAATCGAACGCAACAAGCGGAACTTTCGACTTCTACGCAAACGAAACGGAAGTACCATACAATGAAGATCTGAACTGCGAATGTTTGAGTCACATGTGGAACTGCACCGCTGTAAGTTCGACTGTTTGGTATCTATTAAATTACAAGCAAAAGCTGAGATTCAGGAAGACTACCCACTGGACGCAATTCCGTTAATGACCTTGAACACAACTATGCAAGTGTGGGATTTGTCGTATCGTAACATCTCTCAGATGAGGCTGACCACTCGATGGACCACGAACGATAGTAACATTGCTCCAATGTAAATTTCACTTTGAATTTACTTACAAAAGTTCACAGATCGTAGAAGACTGGAGATCTATAGATCAAAAGTAATGGGTTTATGTCAGTTTCCTTGTCAGCGCTCAGGAGCAAAGAACATTCACTCCCAAAAACTTGTTTTGCTCTATTTTTCAATGATTTGATTGATATTTGACGGAAAGGGCTTCTGATGTGTTGTTTTTACTTTTCACAACCAAAGAATCATTTTCTGAATTAAATGCGACCTTAACGTTCTGATTATATGGTACAGTTTTAACTTTTTGACAACGCCTTAGGACCTCACCCCTCAATATTTGCATGTGACTAAGCATGCTTTTTTAGACTAGGCGGCTTTTCCCTTGGTCACACCAGTCTTCGTGCTCGGACTCCCACCCAAGTTCAAGCAGAGATCCGAGGCTGGGACGTTCTTCTTACGGGTAAATCCCTCGTGTAGTTTTTTTGAAGGGTCACGGAAGTTTGCGATCTTTTCGATTGCATGACTTTTAGGGCTGAATGAATCCGCGGTTGCCCTCAACATCAGCATATCCCGGCCAGAAACACCAGAGATATATGATCCGTTCTTGAAAAACATGACCATGAGTGATTTTATCACGGCAGTGCTAGGATCCATGGAAACTCAGCATAATGTCAAGGTAATGCCAGCTTCACTTTTCATCGGATTTACAAATGGATTAATTAATTAATTAATTAATTAATTTATAAGTACACTCAAGGCATCAAAGAGAAAGAACACCACAGAGGAAAATCAAAAAGAGACACGGGGCCAGCCAGTCCTCATCCTCAAGGCAAAAGTAGAATAAAATAAGAGATAGATGAAAGACACGAAGCTCTAGACCCCTAACAGAAAGGAAAAAAAGAAACATGTACAATGTCAGAAAACATCATCAATGTTAACCTTAGTAACATATCTGTATCCCGACATACAAGGTGTCCCAAAAAATGTGCATACTATTTGATCTTTAAGAACTTTCTTGTCATCAAGACTTCTGAAAAACTTTAAGTACTATTTCGTAATGCTGACTTTAACTTAGATTAACGGTGTGATACGAATCAAGAATCACTCTTCATTACTGTAGGATTACGGTAGAAACTTTAAGGAGGGTTTTGAGACATTGGAGGTTATATTTTACTTCTAAAAAACCAAAGAAGCTGAAAAGTGTTACACTAATAAAAGAGATAATCATATGTATCACCTTTTGACTCCGTTTCGTCCCTTCCTTCATATGGAGAAGACTTGATTTCTAAGTCTTCCCCGGACTTCCTCAGTAAGGAAGAAAGATTTAGTATCAAGTAGAAAATTGAAATTCAGTAATTTTTTATAATAGCTAACTACAATAAATTCAAATTAAAATTAATCTTAAATTTATGTAAGATTGTAGCTTGCTTACTTTCAACAAGCGCGTCGATGAATAACTAAGTTAATTAGAGTCGCTGATTCCAAATATGGAACTCGCACTTCACCGTAACGCTTTTTCCACAAGTTGTGATAGAAGTAACACAACAACCGATTTTTCGCTATTCGTCAAAGAATTTGATTAGGCCACTTAGAAAGTTCTGCGAGCGCGCAAAATTGTGTGTACTGAAAATAGCATGCTTGAGAACCTTGTTGCACAATTTCCCAGATTTTTTGGAGATTTTTTCCAAGCCTTCCTCTCAATGACGCCATATGCCTACAAGTTAACGTACTCCTACAGTAATGAAGAGCGATCTTAGTTTGCTTTATACTGGAAATCTAAGTTGAAGCTCTGCAGAACAATACCTAAAGCTTCTCCAAAAACTTCATGACGATAGAGTTATTAACAATGAAACAGTAGGCATATTTTTTGGACCCTGTATTTCAGAAGAGTTTATGGAAATTTACATGAATTTTGCACTGAGCATAGATTATACCCTTACCTTAAAGCACCACATTGTGCCATGTCAGTGCTCAGAGCTCGGCGCAGGTGGCTTGCAAGCAAGCTGGATATCGTTTCTGGGACGAGACGTAAAAATTTGACGTTTTTCTAGTCGACGTTTCGTTTTTTGAGTTTTTTTCCTCGTCTAGGGTTTAGGGTCAAAGCGGACTTCGTAAAAATCGCGAACGTCAAGGGAGACTTCGTTTTTTTTTTGCATCTTCCAAAAGCCACCTCGTACCGAGCCCTTATAGTGCTCACTGGTCGAGATTGGGTCCAAATGGGCTAATTTTCATTTCGAATGGAGCGTTGCGCTAATTTTGATGCGAATTCGAGAATTTATAAAGAAATAGCATCAGCATTCCTCAACGATAGCACATGACAATCGTTTTGCTAAGGCAAGAAGTAGTGGAGAAACTACCGTTTTTACTTTTTTTGCCTCCGTATTGTCATTCCGATCGCTTGAACTATTTCTGGAGTTTTGAGATCGAAGTTCTACACAGCTTTTAGGCATGGTTCAACAATAAACTCTACACATCATTACCGATCTTCACGAGCTACCTAAGCAATGCTTTGTTGAGAATCGAATCGAAAGATACAGGTTAGTATCATTTACACTTTGATTCAACTGGCTTGGTGGCTGGAAGGCTTCGTGACCTAATCAAGGCTAGATAATGGTCAGAGAGCAGGTACGCGAGAGAGACGCAGACTGCGTCGCGGCAGCGAGCGGATTTTATTAGGTCACAAAGCTCCGCCTTCCAGCCGCGAAGTCAGTTGGATTAAAGGTTAGGTACTTGTCCGTGCCGTAGAGTTTTTCTATTTCGTAATCATCTAATGTAAAATTTCTCATATCTTCAACATCAGAAAATTCGCAGTCCTTGCTACTATAATAAGTGCCAAAAAGGTTTCAGTTTTATTCAGATTTTGTTTTATTTCATCAGTTTTAAGTTCCCTATAAAGATATTAAACCTTGGGAAATCTATCTACTTTCTCAAAATGGAACTACAGCAACCCGCCCTCCTTAAACTTAAATTCTTTCAAAAATCTATTATTCCCGTCTGATCGTCACTAATTTTTCTCTTCAGATCCAACCGAGCTAGGCATCATTGCAGTCAATCATCCGATGAATCAAACAGTAAAGAGTAGCTTCGACTCAGAGGGAAAGTCAGTTGCACTTGTTACCTCAAAATTAAATGTGAAAAGATTATTTTTTTCCAGCAAGAAGTTGATTGTCTTTCGAATTGTGCTGATCGTTCTGGTTTTATGCGTCATACCAGCTGGTTTCACCGTATTTTTGGTAGAAGGTTAGTCGCAACTTTTATTGCACACAAAGCGGCCTATATAGGCAAATTGCAAAATAAGGAAGTGTACAGATGAAGTTTTCCATCATGAAGACCCAAGGGCCGTGTGGGACATGAAAACATGAAAAATATAGGTCGTTTCAAAAGTTTCGCTTTTTTCAAACAGGCACCACATTTGATGGAACAAAGGTTTTCTGAGAGATCAGAGATTTCTGAGAGATCCTACAATGCTTACTAGGTGATTTGCCTAAGCCTGCACACTTTTGTGTAGAAATTATCATGATTTTGCGACGCAAAATGCACGAAAATTTGGCTTCAGAAAAGCTTATAACTTTTTTCAGAACAATGCATCGCAGATATAGAAGGTATTTCTAAGATCAGCTTTTTAAGCTCTATCTATTGGTATAGATCTCTTTCCAAATCGCCACTTCGACTAAGTGAACTTCCCTTGTAAGGGATCTTGGAGGCATTCGATGCAGAATTTCATTCTCTTTCTAATGGTTATGAAAGTGTTGCAAAACAGTCAATGAGCTTTCAGAAAATAACCAAAGTTTGCGACTCATGCTTTTTGAGATAGTCTAGTTTCACAATTTTTTAAAACTTTCACATCAATCCTCAGAAGAAGTTCAAGTAACTGATCGACAGAGCAAACCATATAGAATGCAAAACTACCTTTTTATCCTTTCCATAGCTTGTCATACATTTTTGACAGAATTTTAACTGATGCTACCGATTTTCATACTTGGGCAGCTAAATCCTCGTAGAACATCAAAGGAAGAGCAGCTCGGCCACTATTCGACGCAGCATCTTCTCCTATTTCTAACAGGTGGTTTTTGTTTCCGATTCGTTTAGTTTTCGGGAATAAAATCATCATTCATTTTTCCAAGGAGCCTCATGCTGTACCTGAAAATCACGAAATTTGATATTTCGAACCCGTAAACCCTCGCTTGCTTTGCAAAGTTAGTGCTAACTCATAGTACAGTCTTGGTAGTCTCAAATTCCGAAAAATTATGATGTTCGCTGCGATTGTGGCTGAGGTGGGCCTGCCAAAATCCGATGGCTCTGTTAAAAAATCTTTTGAAAAATTACGGCGAGCTATGAGAAAGAGAAAAAAGCAGCACTGTATTCTATGAGGTTTACTCTATCGAATCGCTACTTGAACTTCTTCTGAGGATTGATATGAAAGTTTTGAAAAATTATGAAACTTGACCATCTTAAAAAGCATGTGTCGCAAGTTTTGGTTATTTTCTGAAACTTATTGATAGTTTTGCAACATCTTCACAACCATTAGAAAGAGAATGAAATTCTGCATCGAATGCCTCCAAGATCTCTTACAAGGGAAGTTCACTTAGTCGAAGTGGCGATTTGGAAAGAGATCTATACCAATAGATAGAGCTTAAAAAGCTGATTTCAGAAATACCTTCTATATCTGCGATGCATTGTTCTGAAAAAAGTTATAAGCTTTTCTGAAGCCAAATTTTCGTGCATTTTGCGTCGCAAAATCATGATAATTTCTACACAAAAGTGTGCAGGCTTAGGCAAATCACCTAGTAAGCATTGTAGGTCTAATTCAAGTTCATCCGAACGTTTTCGAGTATTTTCCGACCATGTTGTATCCACAGGTCTCCATTTCCTTCCAAGATCACACTTCCATTATATGTACAAAGAAAGCCCATAACCTCTATCTGGAAAAACGCGTCGCAGGTATTGAAGATATATTTGAGAACATCGTTGTACGTTTCATCTATTGGTAACTTCTAAAAAGTTTCCGACGCGACGCGTTTTTCTAGGTAGAGTTTATGGAGCTTTTTTGTATACATAATGGAAGTATGATCTAGGAATGAAATGGCGACCTGTGGATGAACTATATGGTCGGAAAACACTCGAAAGCGTTCGGATGGACTTGAATTAGACCTACAATGCTTACTAGGCGGTTTGCTTAAGCTTGCACACTTTTGTGTAGAAATTATTTTGATTTTGCGACTCAAGATGCAAAAAAATTTGACTTTAGAAAAGCTCGTAACTTTTTTTAGAACAACGCATCGCAGATATAGAAGGCATATCTGAAATCAGCTTTTTAAGCTCTATCCACTGGTATAGATCTCCTTCCAAATTGCCACTTCGACTAAGTGAACTTCCCTTGTTAGAAGCCTTTGTTCCATCAAATGTGCCGCTCGTTTGGTGAAATTACTTTTGAAACGACCTAATTTAAGTAATACAAATAACATATGCGTTTTTAGATCGAGTCTGTGATGCGTATCATCTTCAGCTTGTTAGCGGTTTATCAAGAACAACCTATTGGATGACTGGCTACGCATTTGACATGGTGGGTTTATTCATTGGCGATCTATTTTCGTCTGGAGTTAGGGCGACAAAAATTTTTTTTGAATGACTGTGCGTGGCGTTCCTACGCACTTCAAATAATTTTTTTGTGACGCTTTCCATTTTTGTGGGCCAACCCAAAAAATTCCAAAGAAAGGGGGCGTGAATGCCGTTACGTTTTCGAGAATTTGTTTACAAGGCTTATTTGAATGCAAAAATTCTAAAAATCATGTCAATTACTTACAAGTATAAACAAGACCTTGGCACATTTTTTTTTGATAGAGGAACAAATACCTCAATCAGGCACCGCCTCCGCGGACTACTGGTCCTAACGCGATGTAGAACAGTGGAGCGAAATGACAAGCGGTCCGCGGAGGCGGTACCTAATTGAAATATAGTTGACTGCACAGAATCGCCCCGACTGAGCACCCGCGCGCGTGTGTCTTGCGCGCTAATATTGGCATTCGCGCGCATGAGTCATCACGGCGCCCGTACTCGATAGCCGCGTGCGTTCAGTCTACAGCGACCCGGGCGATTTCGTGCAGGCGACTTTATTCTCCCATCCCATCATCCTTGATGGGGGGGGGGGGGGAGTTGTGTAGTGCCGTATGTTTGAGAAGAAGTGAGCTGGCGGGGAATTTGAAACTGTGAAAGTAACATAAAATGGCGTAGAGGGACGAATATCTCAATACCTCCTCCGCAAACTGCTGGTCTCTTCGCCTCTCTGTTGTAATTGTGTTAGGACCAGCAGTCCGCGAAGGCGGTGCCTAAATGAGGTATGTTCCTTTGCCCAGGGCGATGTTTCAACGATGGAAGGCGGCGGGCGCGGACATCTGCAACAAATAAGCACTGCCTGCACGATTAATAAGTGTATTTTGCAAATGGACCTCTCTGTTCGGCAACTCGACTGTTTTTGCCCCCTCTCCCCTTCTTCGTTTCTCACCAATTCTCCAACCGAAACACAATTCAATTTCAGGCAATCTTCACAGCTTCCGTGGTCGTCATTCTTTTGATCTACATCATCTTTGGGGTCAAAGATTTTGCCTACAGCTTTGAAGCTCTGGCATCGTTCTTTCTGGTCTTTCTTCTCTATGGGTATGCCTTCGATTTTGACAGCCTAATCGTTTAGGAAAAGGACTTATTTCAGGTTATGCTCCGTTCTCTGGGCTTACGTCCTGCAGCGTCGCTTTGAAGTACCAGCGCTTTCTTTTGTGTTGATCTCAATAGGTACATTTTTCGTAGGTATTGTAGCATCGCTTACGGTTATGGTAATCGAGCAGCTCATGCAAAAGGTTGGTATTTCAAGAAACTTGTTCATCTCCTTTTCCGAGAATTTTTTTCTGAATTTCTCAATTTTCAAATGGATAAGATGTTTGTTCCAGGATCCAACGTTAATAACACCGCACACGGTTTGCTCCCTAGTTTTTCTCATCATTCCGCAATACAATCTGGGAATGGCCATATTCCGAGGAAGTTTCGTATTCCAGCTTGTTCAGTTGGGAGAAAATTACCTTAGTGAGTTGAATTGGTGCCGATCATTTATATGACACCTAGCGGTCAATCAGTGGTTCAAATCTCATACACTCTAATGAAAAAAAGAGAAAAAAGGTAAGGTAAAGGGGCGGAATGCTGTGCGTAACAGCGAAACATAAATTATTGAATGAATATAAAATTTTATCATTTTGTCGATTTATGCAGACTTCACGAACCTATGAAATAATCCAATATTACACTTGCTTTGGAATAATTCTAAAAGGGAAAAAGAAAAACAGAAAGTAAACAAACACAAATCTCAAAAATTTTCAGGATTTGCCAACCACTGATTCTGGTACAGTCGAGTAGATTTTCCGCTAAATATAGTGAGCTTGCTCTGAAGGTGAAATGCGGTAAAATTTGCGCGTGACAAGTAGCCACGACAGTAATGCCAGCCTTTTGCGCGCGCAATTGGCCGGCGTCATGGGCGCAACTATTTGTTCACGCGCAAACTTTACCGCATTTCAATTTCAGTGCAAGCACACTATATTAAGCGGAAAATCTACTCGACTGTAGTTAATTTAATTTTGTCAGAAAAATGCAACTTGACCATAGTCGGATCTAATCAGCTTAGGAAAGCCGTCTTTTTTCCGATATATTTCTAATTTTCCAAAAACAATGTAGCGTAGGCTCAAAAATGATTATACTACCTTGAGAGCTGGATAACGTTTTGCACCAAAACAACCTTCTTCCAAATCATTATCATCTGAAGGTCTAAGGCAGCAACCACCCAAAACTTTCGTGCATTCCGAGTTTTTGTCATTCTGAGGCCCATACGTGGCCGTGATTTACGAAAGTTAAGTGTACAAAACCTTCAAAAACCCGATTTTTGGGAGCCCTTCCTGAAGGCACAGACGACTTTCAGGATGTGGATGGGCGGAGTTCGACAGGGTGGGCGTAGCTTGATAGCACTTTCGCGGGTTCCAGGTCCATTTTTCGATTCAGAGCCCACTAGAGGACCGGGCCAACGCAGATCCTACTCCTAGAGCCTTCTTGTAGATTAGATACCTGGACGATGCCTTTGAGAGTGAAAATCTTTACATGGTCATGGTAGTGATTTTGCCATTGCCATTGCCATCCCTAGTGGAGCTATCTATTATCTTTTTGACGGCCTTGCTGAGAGACCTAAGTCGTCTGCCATTCAATAATTTTCAAAATTCAGAAGAACTTCACCGACCCGACCTCATACATTCCCTTCCCATTCCTTCACTTCTGCAGTGGAATCTCATGGGAAAATACTGCCTCTGTCTTTTCATTCACATCATCGTAGCTGCTCTCATACTTTTTATTCTGGAGAAGGAACCATTTGGATTTCTCAGGTAGAAGATATCGTTTTTGCCAAGCAATGGATCACAAAAAAATGATTTTTTATTCAGAGCTTTCGAAAAACTCGCTACGCAACGGCTTTTGAGCTCAAGTAAAGGTGTTTCGGATGAAGATGTTTTGGCTGAGAAGAGGAGAGTGGATGAGTTGGAGGAATCTGCGGACAGCCCCTTGATTGTGAAAGATCTGGCCAAGGTAAGTCAGCGAAATAAATTTTATTTTTGAATTTTTATTGCCAGGGCTATACTGGATGTTTACAAAAGCATGATCTTTTTTCACACTAAATATTTTTTGCAGACCTACACAAGGCAGAGTTTAGCGGTGCAAAATGTGTCATTTGCCGTAGACCGAGGTGAATGCTTTGGCCTCTTAGGGCTAAATGGCGCTGGAAAAACTACGACATTCTCCATGTTGACGCAGAAAATACGTCCAGGAAGCGGTACGGTGCACATACATGGTCGAAGGTATGTAACTGATTCCTACCTTGGAGTAGAGAAACGAATATTACCATCAGGCGCTGTGGCGGACTACTGGTTCCCACATGATATGCTATAATTTGTTTTAAAGGAACAGTTGTCCACTGGCGTCTGTTGGCGGTATTCGTTCCTCAAGCCTTTTACTTCGAGCTCATTAACATATGGAAAAGTTTAGCATGGTAGTAGGCGACCGCTCCTCTTTCAAACAAGTTGGTTACTGCCCTCAGTTCGATGCCCTGAACATGAAGCTGACTACAAACGAGAATATGGAGCTGTTCGCTAGAATACGTGGAATCCCCGAATCTCACATCAAGCCGGTCAGTGACAAGAAACTTCCACACGGACAACAGAAATCAATATTTTCTACTTTGCAGCTCATTTCTAAGCTTCTGATGTCACTACATCTGAGTCCGTATGCGTCGACGGTGACGTCGGCTCTCTCTGGTGGAAATAGGAGAAAACTGTCAGTAGCTATAGCGCTGATCAGTCATCCATCACTTGTCTTGCTGGTGAGTTTTTTCATTACTGGAACAGAGCCAGAACTGATGTTTTATGCAAAATCAAAATATCCGCAATATTTTTAAGTGTGTGTAAGTAGAACCTTTAATGTAGCAAACAGTGACAGTTCAGTCCTACTTCTGTTATCGCAAACTTGTTTCTCTAATTTACTCTCGCAGTTAGAATTATTATTCTCTGCTGTCTCAATCAAAAAAGCTTCGCTCACTCAGACCACCTTATTTGATATTGCCAAACAAACCTAGGAAAAGGGGGACAAATGGAAAGCGAAGAAATTCTATTTCAGACATACAGGAGGTTCATATGGAGTGTAACGGGCTTTTAAAAATTTCATTTTTCTACCTTTTCCTCTTTTTTGCTTCGCAACTCCATTTTTTCTTCATATTCCCTTCCTATTGTGGTTTTACTTTCGAAGAAGGAGGGTATTGTTGAAGAGCTTTTTGGAAAACTGCAAAATTTGAGTGTTTTTCTTTATCGGCCAGGATCTAAGAAATGCAAATTTTTCGATTCAGGCCTGCTAAGTGCAAGATTTGTCCTTTCCAAAACTTAACAGATAAAGCAAACGTTAGAGGAAACATACCGACGAACATTAGTAAATGAATGTATCTAATTCTAAGTCAGAAGCGGACATTTTCGAACATGATTGATAGGACCTACGCAAAATTTCCATAGCCATCGAATAGAAGCAATTCCTTTCAAATTTGAATTGGTTTGTGCAGAATGAGCATTTATTTACGTTACATTTCATGTGGATCACCTTGTATAACTTGCTCTTCACTTTAGGATGAACCATCTGCTGGAATGGATCCAGGTTCGCAGCAATTCTTATGGAGAGTAATCGATCACTTGAGGAAATCAGGAAAGGCTGTGGTAAGAAAAATGAAAACCACAAGTGGATTTTAAACTTTTGAGACCGCGAGTCATTTTTCTTTTTGAGAGAAAAAAACAAGAGGTATTACTGGATAGTATTCAAGACATCAATGTTTTTCAGATGTTGCGGAATAGCTGTGAAAATTTGAGCCTAGAGAGCAGTCTGAAGATTTTTGAAGTAAAAAATCATGGCCATTTAGGTAATTACATCACATTCTATGGAGGAGTGTGAAGCGCTGTGCACAAGAATAGCAATTATGGACAAGGGACAAATTCGCTGTATCGGCAGCAAGCAACATCTCAAGAACAAGTAATCCATTTGCTATAGACTCATCCTGATTTATTCATAATTTATTTCAATTCAGATTTGGTGAAGGACATTCGCTGACGGTAAAAATGAAGAGTCAAAGTGATGCGCGACTTGCGGGCGAGTTTGTGCTGGCTCGTCTGAAGGGTGCAAAAATCGAATCTATACATTGTTCTACATTGTTTCTACATGTTGATAGGGAAATTTCCAGCATTTCCGGCATCTATCGGGTTCTTAATCAGGTGATAAGGGAGTTTTTGCTCATTATCATTCAAATTTGTGGAATTTCAGTTAAAAAATCAACTTTCTGTGGAAGATTTTTCTTTGTCGCAGTCGACACTTGCTGAAGTTTTCCATTCATTGGCATCAAACTCCACGTCCTCGGTCTCCTCAGGGCCTACTGCCTCAACTGCTGAAACGGACCTCACCGATTGAACCTCTCTTAAACTTAAGCCTTTGAATGCTTCTAGTCAGTAATAAGTGAATTTAATGTGTTTTATGCACCGCTGTCCATAGAAACCCTCTAAGGTTCTCAAAATAACATTCTTAAGAAAACTATTCTACTTTTGTATGTGACTCATAAAAATCTTGCAAAATAGAAGCTTATGTAAAAAAATACGGGTATTGTTCATTGTGATAGTCAAGTGATTCGTGTCTGTCAAATGTTGTGATAACTAATCTTAATAAATAATCAGCACATAGAGTTTCTTATTGATCTGTTGTAATTCAAGCTTTACACTTCAAGATGCCATATGCGCTTTTTTGAAAGTTCTATTACTCTAACTGGTAAACCTAAGCTTTAGCTGAAAGGTGAGTAATTATTAAACCGATTCTTTGCGCCAACTCTATGCACACGCTTTTGGGCAAAAAAGATCATTCTAAACTTTGAATGATTGAGGATGAGATTACGAGAAGAGTAGTAGCGAGAAAAAAATCGTGTTTACATGGCAAGAGGATGAATGAATGAAATTAGCGTTTATTTTCAAGAAAAGTACCGCTTTATCTCTTTGGTAATCAAAGAATCATAAGTAGGGTCAAGATCGAGGAGAGGATAGAGGGGTTGTAATCAAGAACTGAATTCGCTAAAAACGAGAAACTGCAACAAGGCAACTCTGATAATCGCCGGGGGCAGGAGGTCTGCAAACTCGCGCTTTTCTGCAAGCGGTCAGCAAAATTTTGGGGCGTGGCCAAACTTTCAGCGAGCGGTACTTCCGTGTTCTGCTAGCGGGCAGCAATATAATATTTTCTGCAAGCGCTCGTCAATCAAGCTCCTTTAGCGAGCGCGGGCGAAACTTTCAGCGGGTGCTTGGACTCTTTTTACGTTAATTTCTTTTTTCTTCTTTTTGTAAAGAAGAAGAAAGTCAGTCTGTTCTTACTAATCACAAATACAACCTTTCTGTAACGTTCCCAAGTATAGATTACCAGTGCGTCACCTCTGCTTCGCAGAGGTTCGCACTGGCTCTACTATCTATGTGCCTTACTCATTCTCGTAAAATCATGGCACTGGAACTCACCGCGCTATGCCGACTACCACGAATAAAATGTAAACAACCACTCATTTGGAAAGTCTTTTCACGTGAGATCGGTGATTTCGCGTTGATGAAACTTTTCGCAGGAAAACAAACGCAAATTTGAATAGGTTTTTGGATTTGTCATTACTTGTTAGTCGCCATGAAGGTAATGATAGCCGTGAGCTACATCTCTGTGCGAAAATCTTCTCAAACGCTTAGCTAGAACCTTGGCAAATTGACCATTTACACAACCAATTCGTTTTGGCGCCGTTTTCGTTATGTAGTAAACATTCAAAAGAAAATTCTGGCTAAACTCCATCGCTTGCACATTTGCTTACCATACTCATCCACGACTCTGCAAAAAGTGGTGATACGGACCGAATTTGGCGGTACAGAAGCCAGGTGGACCCGTTTGGCGCGCAATTTCTGAGGGATCCACTCAACGAATCTACTCGTGCTTTTGCATATTGGGCTTCCATGAAGGTAGCATGCGCTATGCAAAATTTGGGCTTGAAACGTTTGCTGGAACACGCTCTACGAATTTCGTAACGGACAGACAGACACACACACACACGTACAAAAAGACGTGAACAAACCTTAGCCCGTTATTATAAGTCACTAGTTGGCTTTCCCGGTCCAGCCCGGGCCATTGTTCACTTACACTGCGAGCCCCCCCCCTCTTATTTGTTACTACTTGGCTTTCCCGGTCCAGCCCGGTTCATTGGTCACCTGCACTGCAAGTCCCCCCCCCCCCCCCCCCCACCTTCTTATATGTTGTGGATGACTTACCCCGGAACCCGCTTCGAAAACCGCATCCTCGTGATCCTGAGGTGAAAATGAGCTTCACCGCCCTCCTTTACAGACTATGGTAAAATGCTTGATTAAACATGATAAGCCCTCAATTCCTTTGAAAAACGTAAACAAATCAATAAATCGATAGAAGGACCCAACGAATCGCTGCGAAAAGTAGCCTATCATCTGCGCAGGGGTCGAAAACATATGTGTGCAAAGTTTCAGCTGAATCGGTTGAGCGGTGCGTGTTTCTATAACGCACATACCCTCCAAACTGACAATTTTTGAGTTTTATATATATATAGATGATAGGAGTGCTCCCAAAATCCAATTATGGCTTTTTTACATTGAGCCTTTCACTACATGGGCCACCACATAGCCAGATCAAGTCGAAGTGAGAAAATACACCTAATTTGAAATCCAAGAGGTTTGTGCTAACGAATGACAAAAATTTGAATGATAAAGGTTCTTTGGTGATAAAATTAATGGGTCACGCACTATTCCTCAAAAGGCCGAGCTGCTTGAGGTTTTCTAGCTTTGTGCCTGGCCTTAACTTAGTCTCAAACCTGTTTAATGCGTATGCCTATCGTACTCCCACTTTTAAAACATCGGAAGATGCTACGCGTCAAGCTGAATCGAATGGTGGCTTGGATTCAGAATTCGTCCACTCTGAAGCGAGATATGGCCACGCGACGGTGATGTCCATACATTAGGCGACCGTCGCATCACTCATGCGACAGTCGCGTGACTTATGCGACCTTCGCGTAAGTCCTCCTACATTCGCGTCTATTTTTCAAAAAAATGTGAGCGGTATTGTAACTTAAAGGCGAGTTATAGTAAAGTACAAAATAGCACTTAAGATGCTGCATAAAGTATAATAACATCCAACATCGGCAGAAAATTCCATTATTTATTAAAAATTCAATAAATAATGTGTATAATCAGAAAACAAAAACTTTGCCTTTACAACTTTTTCTGTTCTTCTATCTGTGCAGAAGTCAGCGTTGCTTCCTTAGAAATGCACATCAAAGAGACGCTTGTAATACCTTCCATAGCAACATGCGGATGGAAGAGCAATTTCAGGATTTTCACATTTGCTTAAAGATCGACTTTTCATCTGTTCTTTTTACTTACTCATTCTTATTACACATGCATCTTAAAAGGGATGTCACGTAACTTGAAATCGCGTTTCGAGATGAGACACATCCTCGAAGCTTCGCACACTGGTTCCAAGGACGCTGTTTCTAGCTGCAGCACACCATTCCGAAGAGAGTTATTGATTTTTTATGCGGAAATTTGGCGTATTCTCAACGTGGAAATACCTATGAATCAAAATCTGCCCGAAAAAAAGTGCTGCACCATCGAAATAAGAACAGATCAAATCCTTTATCGTTAACAAAGAACTTTACACAGTGTATTAACACTCAAATGTTACTACAGTAATCCAAGGAGATCAAATGAGCATCCGAGTTCCGCGCTTAAAAAAACTAACTCTCTTCAAAATGATTCGCCGCAGCTAGGAATAGCAAAATTTGGAATCATCGTTCGAAGCTGATTCCAGACATATGTGTCTCATCTCGAATCGCGATTCTAAGTTAAGTGACATCCCTTGTTTGTAACCCTAATCAAAAATATTACCTATATCACCTGTGTCCCCGTTGATCATCGTGTTGCACGAGCGGGTACCAGTGATGCCTCCATTCGTCCCTGTCTCGAGCGATTGTTGACCAGTGTTTACGTATCGCACCAGGAACAAGTGGAACGCTGTGAAGGACTTAATTGAAGGACTTCGTGAACATATCTGACCATCGCGTCGGCGGTCTTCCTCGTTCGCGTTTGACGTCCAGTGGTATCCAATCTGTTACAGCTCTCGTCCACCGATTGTCGTCGAAACGCATTACGTGCCCGGCCCATCTTATCTTGTTCTGCTTGGCGTACGCGGCAGCGTCCCTGATCTTCGATCGTTGACGTAGGGTAGAACTTCGTAATCCTTGCCTCACTTGCGTGTCGATTCACTCCTAGCATCACTCTCTCAACAGCTCGTTTGATGACGCTAACCGCGTGTTCATCCTGCTTTCTCATTGTCCATGTTTCTGAAGCGTACGTCAAAGCAGGAAGAACCATCGAGTTGAAAAGGTGGGCGAGGAGCCGGATGTTCTTGGTCTTCTTCACTATGTCCTCAATTGTCTTATATGCTCCCCATGCTGCACGTTTCCTCCTGCTCAGTTCCGGAGCTAGATCGTTCATCATATTGAGTTCACGACCTAGGTAGGTGTAGCTTGAGCATTCGGTGATGTTCGTCCCGTTAAGCATGGAAGGAGCATCAGGCACTCTTCCGTTCCTCATGAACATCGTCTTCGTTAGATTCAGCCGTAGACCGATCTTTCCACACACTTCGTCAAACTGGGCCAACATTTGTTCCGCCTGCGTGATGCTTGGTGTTATTAATACGATGTCATCAGCAAAGCGAAGGTGGTGTAGCTGCCGGCCGTCGACTTTCACTCCCATGTTGTCCCATTCCAACTCTCGCATGACGTTCTCCAGAGCGGCACTGAATAGTTTCGGCGATATAGTATCGCCTTATCGCACGCCTCTCTTCACGTCGATGATGATATCCTTGTAAATGGTGTTATGGTGGTTGTGAAGTCGTTAAACAGCTCACGAATTATCTTGATGTAATGAGACGGAATACCTTGATTGCTCAAGGCATCGATGACGGCTTCAGTCTCAACCGAGTCAAAGGCCTTCTTCAAATCGATGAAGGTGAGACAGAGCGGCATCTTATACTCTCGTGACACTTCAATGAGCCTTGACACCGTGTGTATGTGGTCTATCGTGCTGAATCCTCTTCGAAACCCAGCTTGCTCGCATGGTTGTCCTTCGTCTAACTCTCTTCCGATCCTGTTGAGAATAACTCGCGTAAAGAGTTTGTAGACTACAAACAACAAGCAGATAGGGCGATAATTGCCGATGTCGCAGGGATCTCCCTTCTTGTGCAGCAACACGGTTTTGCTGGTCTTCCATTGTCTTGGAACCTTGCCTTCCGTCAGGTACCGCGTGAAGAGCCTTGCCAAAGTCTTAATCAGAACTGGCGAAAGATTCTTCAGATGTTCTGGCTTAATCCTGTCGGGACCGGGTGCTGTACGGTTCTTCATCGACATGATAGCATGACGAATTTCGGAAGGAAGAACAGACGGTGCGACATACTCGTCCTCCTTGAGATGGCATGGTGGAAGGTGGACGTGGATCGCAAAGAGATCCGAGTAGAAGTCGTGGATGACCTTCTCCATCGATTTTCGGGAAGCAGTTATGGTTCCGTCAGGACAACGAAGTGCGGTCATCTTTGTCTTGAAGTTGACGAAGCTTCGGCGGGCGTTGCATATACTTCTTCCAGCCTCCGCGGCGTCAACCATCACTGCTACTCTTCTCTCCTTGAGGTCTTCTTTTATCGCTTCTCTGCATCGCTTCGCAAGCTCGGACGTCAGTCGGTAGTTGCCTGTGGCTCGTGCGCATCCACGTTGGCGTATCAGCTCCAAAGTCTCCGTGGTGAGACACCTTCTCGTATTTCTTAGACTCTGAGCTTCCTTGGCACAATCGTGGAGATGTTGTACGAACCGTTCGTATTCTTCGTCGATGTTGTCCATCACGATATCTCGCCATGAGCCGGATATCGAAGAAAACAGATCCCAGTTGGTTGGTGGTATTCATGGGACGATGTTTCCTGAACTTGACGGCTCTCTCTCCATTCCGCGGAAAGTAGAATTTGGCGCGTAGGAGACGATGGTCTGATCCCGTGTAGAACTTCGGAACAACAGCGACGTCCGTCAGGCAGTACCTTCTGTTGACGATGATATGGTCAATCTCGTTATGGTACTCTCCACCGGGCGATTCCCAGGTCCAGTGTGGGAAGAGGGCTTTTGGAACTGTGAGTTTCCATGGATAGTCCTCGTCGTCATGATAAACTCGGACAGTCTCTCCCCTTGTTCGTTCCACTGCAAACCATGGGTTCCGATGTGAAGTTCCTCAGTCGACCTTCTAGTTCCGATCTTCGCGTTGAAATCACCGACGATGATCTTAAAAAAGGTATGACCTTCTCTGTAGAACTCCAAGTCAGAATTCCTCGAGTTCGTCCTTGTCGTAGCTGGATGTTGGGGCATACGCAATGAAGACGGTCAAGGCAGGGATTGATCCACATCTTGATATTCGCAAACGTCCGATTCGAGTTGTAAGTTGTTCGAACGAATCGATGTTCATGGCCAAACTCGTGTTTACAAGGACTCCCACTCCACCTACTCCTCGACTGTCGCATGTTCCTAGGAACAGTTCTTCTCCAGTCTCAAATGTGGCGTTCAGCGAGTGGTGCCTCCTTGTCTCGGTCAGTCCGATGACGTCGTACTTGATCTTCCTTGCTTGCATCATGAGGTCTTCGATAGATGCGTCCGATGCCAGCGTCCTCGCGTTGTAAGTCATCGATCAGTCAGATCGTCATCATAGTCCGTCTCGTTTTCGGCAGCCTAAATCGCCTTTCAAACCTTGTCCCCACTGGCGCTGACTTACCAGTGGCTCTTCCAAGATTAAAGGAGCTTTCCATATTATCACTGTGTCGAACAAGATTTTACTCGCAGGGATAGCTTGTTGGGCTCAAAACGAGGGACGATCGGAGCTTATTTGTTGGAGGCGACTCCGAACTCGCCTCCCCACACACCTACCCGAATTAAAGTGCAAGCTTTTAGTGGAGGCAGGGAGTCCGTCCCCCGGCTCTGCTTGCTTATCAGAGCAGGCGCGGGGGACGGACTCCCTGCCTCCACTATCAAGAATAACGTCTTGTTATTTTTAGACACACATGATTTAATCATATAATACATATAGTCGTCCTCCCCCCACTCGAGCATAGCATTACGAAACATCGCATAGCAAAAAAAATCCTTCAATTTTGATCACAACCATCATTAAAACAGAAAGAAATCACTATGCAACGACAGTGAAACACAAAAGAAAACTGTGTTAGTTTGAAATGCATTTGACGGTGCCGCGCTCTGCCGCAGCCGGCGTGCTCCAGTTCAAATTCGATTTCGTCCACTAGGTGTCTAGTGGGGGGAGGACGACTATACAAAGGTGCTCCAAAAAGAAACGAAGAAACGCAGAAAAGCAGAAAAGGCAGAAAATACCAGGGCGTGGCTGATGAACTCAACCCAAGCGCACGAATCATTAGGGACCCTAGGCGATTAGGAAGGGGCGACTCAAGGAAGAGAGCTCACTGGTCTCTTCGCTCTCCTTGGACCACTATAAGCAGAGAGATCATTTTGAAACTTTCCAAAAGATTAGTAAAGGAGAGAAGGCAGTTGATGTGCAAAACAACAGCCTTAATTTGAAAATCCTCTGCAAACCCTTTCTTGGGGAGAATACGGCATTTATGGCGCAATCTCCAAACAAGGCACATAGGACTAGTGAATCTATCATGTATTCGCGTGTTGAAACCACATATAGCGTCAAAAGCGAAGCCGTTGCCACCAAAAAGGGCTAAAGGCATGCAGCACCGTTTACCCAGATTCTCGACCTCTACGTTTTGATCGCTCCGGCGCCTTCTCATGTCGTTGATTCCGAATATGAAGTTGAGAATCCGGAAAACCCGACAATCTCCGTTCCGGAGAACCCACAGGCCGGCTTTTCGCATCGATGATTGTGGGCGCTCACGGATGGGCGGGCATGGGTCGAGGAACGAAATCCTCAATTAGGCCTCGCCTCCGCGGGCTGCTGGTCCTTTCGTCGTACTGTCATGCATCGTATTAGGACCAGTAAGCCGCGGAGGCGGTGCCTAATTGAGGTGTTCGTTCCTCCACCCGGCAGGCATGGATGGGGAGGACGGTGCCGTCTGAGGGCCCTCGTGCATCTTCGTTAATCCGTAGCGAATTTTTCGCTTTCGAAGCGACATTTAGCGCTAGGGGTCCTGCTATCATATGCTGTCAAAAGCTCAAGACCCTCAACTTAGGGTGGACGGTGTCTTTAACGACGAAAAGCTATCGAGATATGCACGGAGAAAGCAAACGGATTTACCAATGCTGAAAGTGCTAAAATGTTTGGGGCAGATCAAATGTGACAACAGCAGCGAGCATCTACAAAGTGAGTGCATGGAATCACTGCAATATATACCTAAATTAACAGAGAGGACGAAGCACCAACTAGAGCGCTGACTCATAAAAAACGCATCAAATAACATTCTCTTCTGCCTCAAATGTTTTTCGAATATTGCTGAATACTGATGTACACTGAAGTTTTTGTCCTTTGTCTATTCCAGCCATGCGCTATTGAATTCTTTGACTTCAAGTATTATCAACTTCTTTATCGCCATTTGTTTAGAAAATTGATTTTTTTGTGTTGATTATTGAACAAACAATTAATTACTGCATAAGTAATGATCATTTTACTGACTTTCCTTTGCACTGCCATAAACCTTCGTAGATGGAAATTCAAATGGCTGGGGAAAAAATCATAACACCTGACCAGCAGATTCGTTTATACGTGGAGTGAACGGCCCGTAGAGTGCTAGGTGCCTGAAAATATTTTTGTGCAAACCTTCCTTCCAAAATATTCTGAGCAAATGAAAAGAAACTATTTTCTAAAGCTCTCCTACCCATTTATCTTGACTTTAAGCAGAGATGGTAAACCTAACCCAGCCATTCCAAACATTATATTATCGGACTCGTCTTGAAACGCTGTTTTCAAATATATGTTTTTTATCTGCCAAGCGACTATCTGGGAGGATTTATGAGCGTCCAAATATGAGAAATGTTCGAGTTTCGACGGATATACTTCCATGAAAGTAGCCTGATGGCGCGGATTTACAATGGCTATGGTTATTTTGAATACAAAGAAGAAGCACATTACCAAAAACCTAATTAAGTGTTTTGAAACATATTTCGTGGTATACGCGCCACAGAACACTTGGCAAATCGCACATTTGAACGCCCCTAACTCCTCCCAGATATTCGCTTGGCAGATGAAAAACATATATTTGAAATCAGCGTTTCAAGACCAGTCCGATGATATACAGATTGTTTGGAATGACTGGGTTGAGTTCTGAGCAATTTCTCCTAGGATTTTGTTTTCAGTCTTTTCTTTCTCAAGGAGACAATAGTAGATTATAATATACTCTAAACTACTTTATGATTCCCTCAACTTCTTGCCGAATAAACAAATTAATGAGATTATGAACGTAGCTTGAATTTGTAATGTTCAAGTTTTGAAAATACGTCGATTTTGGTTCCGCATTTGTTGGAAAAGCAGATCACATCATCGGATGACTCAGGTTTTGACAAAGCTCCGAAAATTTGCTCATACAAAAGTTAGTCATCAAAAACAGACAGAAATATAAACCAAATTATGCAGGAACTTTGCTGTCATAGCAATCGAGAAAATCCTTGAGAAAAGCAAAAAAGACAGCCTAAAGATGTTTAATATATCCTAATACCAAATGTTTTACGATCCTTCGTCATTCTCGTAGACAGACCGTCCCAGAAGGTTAAGATAGAAAATTTAAGCCTAAAGATGTTTAACAGATACTAATACCAATTAGGCCCAATGAATGGTAATGTTCGTCTGAAATGGTCGATATGAATATGATGAGAATATTCTCACGACGCAGTTATTCGGCTTGTTATTGACAAAGATAATGTGGGGTGTTGACAGAAATCCGATCATGCGCTGCAACGCCGCCAAGTCCTAAAAATAGAGTTATATTGCAATTTACAAAACCTTATCTTTCTCAAGCTTTGACGTTTTTTACAACCCTTCTTCATTCTCGTATAACCCGCCGTTCCCAATTTTAACATATTTGTTGTTTTGTTAATTGTTTACTTGACACAGACCATCACAGATAGATTAAGATAGAATTTTATGGAATTTTCCATCGATAGAACTGCGAATATTTTTTGTCTTTGAAAGGCAGTTGGTTTCGATTCGTTTCGCAGCTTTGAAATTACTTATGTTTAGAAATTGGATTTTTCTCGTAACAGTGTCGTCGATTCGTTAACCACAGGACCCACTGGGTGTGATTGCACTACGCCTCTAAGCATAGAAGCAAACGTTTTCAACAAACAGGAAACGAATAAATAATTTAACCAGCTGAAAAATCAAAATGGAAACTTTTTCACTAGAGCAGTGCTATGTGAATCTTGCACATTTGTTGATCTTGCCTGGTCAGTAAACTTAAAGACACTGTCCACCCTATGTTAGGGGTCTTGAGCTTTTGGCAGCTTATGATAATAGGACCCCCTATCAAGCCAATGCCCAAGCGGCGGAGCAAAATGTCGCTTCGAAGCGAAAAAAAAACGCTTTGAAACAGCAAGATGCATGAAGACACAAGTCGGCACAGCCTCTTTCCAGTAATCTCCGCCCAAATGTGTCCCTTCCTCTCACCGTTTCGCAAAGTCGCCTGCGGGTTCTCCGAAACAGGGACCGTCAGGTTTCGCGGATTCTCGACTTCATATTCGGAACTAGGGACATGAGAAGGTCCCGGAACGATCGAAACATTGAAGGTGAGAATCTGGGTAAACGGTGCGTTTGACATTCCTTGATATCTGAGATACTCGATTTCCAAACCTGCACAGTCAGAGAGAGGTTTCAGAGCATGACGAGTAAATGATAAATTTGTTTTAAGAACTTTATTCCCTCAAAATGATCAGCGACCAATGACAAATGCATTGTGGAAAAGTAAAGAGCACCTATTTTTTGCCCATAGCCATACCAAATGGTTTTACTTACAATAAAAAGAGAATGACTCGTTTTTCTGTGACAACGTACAGCGAAAGCCACCCGATTCATTCACTAAAGCTTTTGTGGCCGATAACCTCGTCCCCAATCACCCCCTATTGTTGACCGAGATAGCAATTGTTATACGTGTCTGCGAATTCCTCTTTCAGTCAATCATGAGTTAATAAAGTGATCAAAAGGCTACTTTTGCGATTGGCAAGAGAAAAACAATTCTAAGAAGTTTATTAGGCGTAGAGCCGAAAGTGGTTGTTGTGCTAGAAATATGAATAAAAACCTGTGATAGCCCACAAAAATCTTTTGTCATTGAAATAACTTGAAAAGGAGAAAGAGAAGTCACAACACAAGCCATAACAAGAATTTGTAATGACTAAGACTAAAAGCTATGCTGATGCGGCCTTGTTCGCCACTCATTTCCCTCCCCCTCATTCCCTCCTGCCCTGTCAGGGTGACAATGTTTGAATAGGCTTCTTCCTTTTCAGTGAAGTTATACACGTTGTTGCAGATGGTATATAGAAAAAAAGGGGGGAGGAGACAAAATACTTTGCATAATTAGGCAATTTCTTTGAAATGTGCAAATCTGCCAAGAGGAGATGTGGCGTCCCTTGTATGGCCTAGAAGAAACCGATAATTAAACCGAGAAGTCAATTGATTTACGACATAAATAATAATAGGTAAAAGAAAGTAATATCATAACTTATAATAAGGGGCTAAGGATGTTTACGTGTTTTTGTGTGTGTGTGTGTGTGTGTGTGTGTGTAAGTTTGTCTGTCTGTCACGAAATTCATAGAACGTGTTCCAGCCAACCTCCTGAGCCCAAATTTTGCACAGCGCATGCTACCAACACGGGAGTCCATTATACAAAAGCACGAGCGAATCCATTGTGTGGATCCCTTAAAAAATGCGCGTCAACCGGATCCACTTGGCTTTTGACCAGAAAAATGGAGTCTGTAGCGCAACTTTTTGCAAATTCACGGTTATTTTTGACAAGCTAACGCGCAAGCCATGGTCTTTAGCCTAAAAAATTGAACTAAAGTTTATTACATTGCGGAAACGGCGCCAAAAAGAATTGGTTGCGTAAATGTTCAATTTGCCAAGATTTTACCCGATCGTTTGAGAAGATTTTTGCACCGATATGTAGCCCACGGTGATTATGGCATCTTATCGTGAATATCAAGCCATGGAAAGTCCAAAAACCGGTTCAAATTTGCATTTGTTCTTTCGAGAAACGTTTCGTTCATGCGAAATTACCGATCTCATATGGAAAAACTTTTAGAATGAATAGTTGTTTACAAACCATTCGTGATAGTCCGCATAGCGCGGTGAGTTCCAATGTCATTATTGTGCGAGAATGAGTAAGGCATGCAAATAGTAGGGCCAGTGCGAGCCTCTGCGAAGCAGAGGTGAAGCACTGGTAACAATAATAACTTACAACATCATATTTCTCCCATTTATAAGCAGGTTTGCTGAATCAAGCGATCAACGAGATTTTATCAGATTGACACAACTATATACAGAAGAAAATAGGATTTCATTTGCTTTATTTTTGACTGATTTCTTTGATATAATAAGGTGGCCTGTCCAGACTGGTAATGTGGCTCTCACTTAAATTGTCTCCTGTTTAGCACTATTCTTATGCTCCTCAAGAGGTTAAGCACAGCGCCTTTGGTGGTTTCCGCTGCAAATTAATGTTATGGGTTTCTAAAGTCCACTAATTTTTTACAGTAAAAAATTTAATTCTTTGCGATCAGTACGGCGTGCTCGACCAACGACTTTTCACCTACTGAATCCATTATGAAAGTAGATTACCCGCTAACTCCTTCATTTCAAAGTCCGCTCCTGAACTGCAATTTTGAACTGACGTCTAAAGGACAAATATGTCCCTAGACTGCTAACCTACTAGAGAAATCACTTTCTTGATTCTCTGAGATTCAGTTCATTCTGATCCACGGGAGAACAACTAGGAACTACAGTGACCGCCAAAAAGTTGCGGACAAGCCTCCCTCCCTTTTTCATCGCTCTTTTTCAGAGGGAAAACAAGAATGAAAAAATGTAGTGATTGCATGAGGTGATAGAGCTCTTCAAGATCTACAATCTACACTTTGAGTTTTTCGAGAAACATATGTTCTAAAAATTTTAGGAATTTTTCCCTAAAAAAAGTCCGAAAATGGCCGCGTCACAATGTGGTGGACAATAAGTCTTCGAACGCAAAAATTTTCTTTTGAGTCCTATTTTAAAGCGGAAACACAGGTTATCCGGACGGGTAAGCATACTGCTAGACAGAGCTTATCAAGAACTACACACTGGTTATGGTTGCTTCCCCAAAGAACGCAAGCTTGAGTTTTATTTTAGTTTTTTCAAAAAACAACTTCTAATTTCCTTTATCAAGCCAAATTTCTTCACACGTAAACCTGTTCGAGACATCCCAACAAAGCCGTCTGGATAAAATAGATGCTCTTTGCCATCCTCTACGCATCGGACGTGTGCTGATGAGTTTCTTGGCTGAAAATGGCTCTTGGCAGTGCTTGCACATGACCCCACCTGCACCTCATCACTGACTTGTACCGCTTTGCAGGCTTGTAACTCGGCCTGCAGTCAATATTTGAGCCTGCAATTAGGCTCATTCGAAAAAACAAGACTTCCTCTACACGATGGTATGCAAATGAGTTGAGTTTGAGAAATTTCAGAGATTTGGCGGATGGGGTGGTAGAAGGCAGCTTCAGTTGTAGTCTAAGCACTTTTCAGCTAAAGTTGAAGAGAGCTCCTTTCGCTACCAGTTTTATCCTGGAAGTTCAAAACTGTCAATTTTCTTGTAATAGATCCATTTCGAAGCTCTAAGGCTGCTCTGGTGTTCATAAGAGCTTTCACTCCAATCACCTCTAAGGCTGCCTTCTACTACCCCATCCGCCAAATCTCTGAAATTTCTCAAACTCAACTCATTTGCATACCACAGTGTAGAGGAAGTCTTGTTTTTTCGAATGAGTCTAATTGCAGGCTCAAATATTGACTTCAGGCCGAGTTACAAGCCTGAAAAGCGGTACAAGTCAGTGGTGAGATGCAGGTGGGGTCATGTGCAAGCACTGCTAAGGGCCATTTTCAGCCAAGAAACTCATCAGCACACGTCCGATGCATAGAAGATGGCAAAGAGCATCTATTTTATCCAGACGGCTTTGTTGGGATGTCTTGAACAGGTTTACGTGTGAAGAAATTTGGCTTGATAAAGGAAATTAGAAGTTGTTTTTTGAAAAAACTAAAATAAAACTCAAGCTTGCGTTCTTTGAGGAAGCAACCATAACCAGTGTATAGTTCTTGACAAGCTCTGTCTAGCAGTATGCTTACCCGTCCGGATAACCTGTGTTTCCGCTTTAAAATAGGACTCAAAAGAAAATTTTTGCGTTCGAAGACTTATTGTCCACCACATTGTGACGCGGCCATTTCCGAACTTTTTTAGAAAAAGATTCTTAAAATTTTTAGAACACAAGTTTCTCGAAAAACTCAAAGTGTAGATTGTAGATCTTGAAGAGCTCTATCACCTCATGCAATCATTACATTTTTTCATCCTTGTTTTCCCTCTGAAAAAGAGCGATGAAAAAGGGAGGGAGGCTTGTCCGCAACTTTTTGGCGGTCACTGTATATACACATATTCTAGCTACGCGAATCACAATTAGAGCTGTAATCGCAATCTGTGAATTTATTAGCGTGGAAACTAAGTTTTGCAACTGGTTTCATAACTTCACTCCCTTTGGATATGGCGCACTCAAACTTTGGCATTATGTAGAAGGCGATGTGAGCTACAAGCGAGCACAAATAGTCTAAATTTTGAACACGAAATAAAAAAGTTTCGGGCGTTTTTCGAAAGCTAGTGAAATTTGAGAAATTTTGGGGTTTCAAGCTAAAATGAAGCTTTTGGCAGCCTAGACCATGCGCAGTAATCCGGATTCGTCTATGAATTATTGCTGGAGGTTGACTTCTTTGGCCTATTGAGAAAGAAACAAAATTTAGGGGCATGTCGAGATTCGACGTCCTCATAAAGTCGAACGAGTCGATGCACGCAAGAGCTGCTGGGGACGACCGTCAATGACTAAGGAGTAAGCTCAAATTCCGCCGAGATTTTACATAGTAAGGTTATTTAATCTGCCAAACGCGAATATCACATTCATTTGTTGAATCAATGCCTTTTTCCTTGTTTAGGGTAAGACCCCATATCGTACACCTACAGTAATCCTACAAAAAAGCCCTTACCACGCAATTTCACCATCGTTTTCACGATCAGCATGTCGCATAACACCCCTATGCCAAGTTTCAGCCAAATCCGTCAAACTTTGAATTTTTCCCCTTCATACCATGCACCTACCGTAACCCTCACTGCGACGTCAGAATTTGGTAGGACAGCAGCTGCGCTTGTAGCTTACGTAATAACCAACGCAGCGGCAAAATTTGAGTGCGCCATGTTGAGTGAGAAGGAAGTTATGAAACCAGTTGCAAAACTTAGTTTCCAACCTAATACTTATCAAAAAATGTGAGAATTTCTTACATTTGTGCGCGTATGCCAGTTTTCGGACATCCCGAAGCGCCTAAATTAATCAATTATGACCATAGTGATAACTGAAGATTATAAAATCATATGCAAGTGTACCAGGCCCACACTTTCTATTAAAATTAATATCGCATTTTGAAGTACGATTTTCCGGAAGCTTATAGGTATCCCACTTCCTCACTTTGCCGCCACAAAATGTGTCACTCAAAGGGAACTACTCTTTCCAACGACACCTCAAATCATATCGTATCTGCTATCAGAGAAGCCTTTAGCGAGAGAACGGACCACAAGACTGAAACTGTCACAACTGTATTTAACCAGCTTGTTTACATAAACAAAAGCATTTTGTATCATACCATTTAGCCCATCATTTTCCTCACATGCAGAACCTGTCTGCTACATTTCTCGGGACATAAAAACGACTGCAATCAGTAGCTAGATACCAACCTATTTACTCCCATTTCTTTAAACTGAAGTAGACTACACTTTCATTCTTTTCTAACGATAACAAATATGAACCATTGTATTTGCAAAGGTTCGCACTGGCTCTGCTATCCGTATGCCTTCCTCGTGCTCCCATAATGATGACTTTGAAATTCACCGCGCGAAGCTGTACATCACAAATAAATTGTGAACAATTTCTCATTCTTTATGCATCTCCATGTAAGATCGGTAAATTTGAGAAAGAAAACTTTTTTGCCAAGAAACAAATGCGGATTTAAATAGTTTACTGGACTTATTTTGATTTAAGAATCGTCATGAAGATAATATTCATTTTGGGCTACATTTCCGTGCAAAATGTTTTCAGTTTTTTAGGTAAATCCTTGCCAGATCGACTTCCTGAGCGATCACTACTTTTTGGCGCTGTTTCCGCAGAAAAGCAAACTTTTGAGCACTTTTTGAGCTAGAATTCATGGAGCGCAGATTTACTTGTCAACCAAATCATGGCTTTGCAAAAAGTTGAGTTTTGACCTAGTTTTGCGCGCCAGAAGCCGCGTGGACCCGTTTGACGCGCAAATTCTAAAGTGCCCGCTTATCGAAATGGCTCGTCCTTGTGCATGACGCGCCTACATGCTGATAAGGTAATAAGTTATGCGAAATTTTAGCTCGATAGCTTGGATGCAGCTTCCTCTATGAATTTCGCGACAGATGGACACACACACGCACGAAAAGACAGACGCTTGGCGCTTTGATAGATTTGAACATAGAGAATAATAAAAGCTACAAACACGATACGTTAAAACAAAGCAAAATCACTGTCTGCGTTGGGCTTTTGCGGCTGAAGAAGCAGTAGAGAATCCTTTCGTCAAGCGCAGACAGCTCTCTCTGCCACAACCAAAAGTGCGACAGAAGTAACTCCAACCAACCATGTGTAGGCCCCCCTCCTGCACCGCCGAAAATGCTTTGAATCGAAAAATTGCCAAAAAGCATCTGAAGCGGCCGGCGGCAGCAAGCTGGCCGCGGCGGCGGTCCTGGAGCGGAGAATTCCACGTGCTGGCGGCGGGCACGGTGCGGCTGCGCTGCGGTCGGCTATGGATCCATCGATGGATGTCGGAGGCCTCGGTGCGGTCTGCGCCAAGTATTCCTGGTTTTTTGGCCTACTTCGCATCGTTACGAGCTTGTTTGACTTGTTGCCGATTCTCGATCACTTTCTAGTTTTCGTAAACAACATTTATGAAAGGGAGTTGTGGGAGGGCTTCATTTTTATTAAGTTTTTAAGGAAAGGCAGGTTAGGAATCAGAGGCTGCTGCATAATGAATGAAAAGTTCGGGGATTTCTTGACATCTTTCTAGTTATTCTTTGTAATTCTCCATATCTCGCATATCATAGTAGTTCAGAAAGCACCATTTCTGTTTGCAAAGTGGTGTTGTTCGTATTGATTTGCAGGTTTTGATGTGATTGTCGCCTATGCTGTGAATTTGTAGCTAATTTATTTCTGAACCTCCATTTTTCCATCCTGTATTTCCATCATGTTCTTACTGGTTTCACTAATGATCACATCTTTATAGCTCTTTTTCTATTTTTGATCAGAGTCTTGCAGGGAACTGGTCGTTACCGAAATAGCTGCTTAATTTTTAGTCACATCCTGTTGGACATTTTGTCTTTTAATCATGTCAGATGGGGTGGTGCAGCGGAGGAGGAAACCGGAACCAGAGGTTGGCCTTTTTAAAGTACTTTTACCTACTCTTCAATGCCACTTTTATGCATAAAATTGAGCTTGAAATTGCCTTTTCATCAGATTTTTGCAAAGACTTAGCATTAAGCATTGAGGAGTGCGTTGTTCCTGCTTTGATAACCATCTATATATGTCAAGCGATCGCCACTCGTTTTGGATAACCATCGCGCGAAGTCCACGCCAATTCAATATCGCTTACACGTATCTGTATTCATTATGGTTGCAAAAAAGTGCATGTACTTTTGGCTGCGAACATAAGGCGCCGCATCACAAAAATTGACGTTGTATAGTGTTTTTTAACTTATTCATTTCAGCCAACAGCTGATCGCAGCGATGAGAATGCTGACTCAGCCGCGTCTTCAGATCAGGTCGTATTATTTTTGCCCTTTCTAAGCATTGTAAGCAGTTTCTAATCGCAGGAGGACAATGATAAGTCCACTCGTCTTACGCTGATGGAGCAAATCCTTTTGCTAGGATTGAAAGACAGAGAAGTGAGTATCAGACTCTATTTTTGAAGTACTTTGGCATTACTTTGCTAGTGGTTCTATTTTTTCATAAATGTTACTGAACGGACTGTCAAATTTTACTTGTATGGAATTTTGGTTTTTGCACTTAACATCTCTTTTTAATGCTTTGTCACAACAGAACAGGGGAAGAAATCGGTTTGAAATTAGAATTTTACTCAGTCTTGATGCATTTGCTCATTTCTACTTTTTCTTTCCTTTCGACATGTGAGAAGCGCTAATCCAGTAACCGGAAACCTTTGTGTCTACGAAGGATGATAGCGAGCTTTGTGTTGTTTTTGTTGTGCCAGTACTCTCATAGAGGCACAAAACTAGTTTATGTTTTCTATCACGAATCCCACGTTGCATAAAAGAGTATAAATTATTCAGCACGAACACAACATTTGTTTATGCAGATGGTCTTGCCTTTTCTAGATTTTTTTCTGCACAAGCCACAGATAAGCTTGGGGTTTTTCTTTTGTATTATCTCAATGCAATTTAGCGCCAGCTTTTATCTTGCTGTTGTAAAAACTGCATACTGTTTTATGATTTCTCCGTCAACATTGGCACTTATCAGTTCAGTTGCTTATCTTCATGTTCCTTGTCTTAATGCGTTGAGATAAGTAATGCTCTCATAAGGCTGCTAAATTCTACTGCCGGTCGAAGGCGCAAAAGCAATACAGCTGAGCAGGCTTGAACACAACGCGTATGTGTCTTCACCGTTTAAACTCTGCTCCTCACGGTCCGCGCTAATAAAATCGCGTTGAGGCTCCATAGATTTTACGCCTTCGTCCAGCAGTAACCTGTTGTTTTGACCGGCACAAAATCACAGGTGGTGTGTTGCTTGCTCTGTCTTCCTTCATCCATGGTCACTATAATGTAGCCTTTCACAAGGAGAATGGATGTGCTATATGCAACAATTTCTTTAGGGCTACACTTCATTCTGGAATGATTGCATCTCTTCTGGATTACGTGGATGCGTTTTGATCGAGTTAGCTATACGTGGTAGAATTCAACTTGAAAGCAGCGGAATGCGTAAGAAATCGCTATTGACCAGGAAGGTACCTTTTTTTGCAGTTTTCTCACCGTAGGGCAATCTTGCCTCCACAGGTCACTGTTAAAAACAGCGAGCCAACCGGTGATGTTATTCTTGATGAAGCTCTTAGACACATGAAAGAAACCAATCCACCTGAAACGGTGACTAGTTGGATTGAATATCTTAGTGGAGAGGTGAGATTTCTATTTCTTATTGTTAGTATTTTCCATATCTAAGCAAGTGTTTTTAGACTTGGAACCCGCTCAAGTTGCGATATCAGCTCCGCAATGTCCGCGAAAGATTAGCTAAAAATTTAGTTGAGAAAGGCGTACTCACTACGGATAAACAGAACTTTCTACTTTTTGAAATAACAACACATCCTCTCTCTGACGGCAATCAAAAGACGAAATTGATCAAGGTCGGTGTGACTTTCGTTCTGTACAATTAGTCTATCAAGTTATTGCCAACTTCTCCTTATCATTGCTTATCTAAAAATGTTATCGGCTATCTAGGAAGTGCAAGATGCCGTCTTGGGTAAATGGACAAATGATGTTCATCGAATGGATAAGAAGATGCTTTCTCTTATAATATTAGCTCATGCTTCCGATGTACTTGAAAATGCATTTGCACCATTGAGTGATCAGGACTACGAGGTTTGTTTCATGATATTGACGTAACAGTTTCCCAATTCTTACTGGTGTAGAAGCGTTGTGCAATTTGTTCGAATACAGCATGTGGAGACCGTAATTCTACTTCCACAACAATATCAGTTTCGTCTGATTTAGATTGCCATGAAGAGAGTACGATCTTTGCTTGAATTGGAATACGATGTACAGGCTGAGAAGAAAGGAAACGAAGTGATGTGGGCAGTTTTCGAAGCGTTCAGCAAGTGAAGATGGTGAGTGTCAATTATTTTATACTTCCATCATGTCTACCACGTGGGTCTAAAAGGGCATGGAACTTTCGTACCCGGTGCAGACGTCCCTATAACATTATTGATCACATTGGCTAGTCGTTACGTCTATCGTTTTCCACCGAAAGTAATGTTTGAGAATAGCAGATGTTTCCCATTTGCTGGTGCCTACTTAGGGTTCAAAGAGATTTCATATGACACTTATCAAAAAGTTTACCCATTTTATATTTGAGTACATGGCAGAATGCTGTAGCCTGAATTTATGCCTGTTTGGCTATGCTTTCATGCAAAAAAATAGTCTTTTTTGATATAATTCGTCGGGATCCAGGCTTTTGTTGTGCGAAATGAGCGATGTCTTTGCATTCTTTTTTCAATTCGCTGCGTTAACGTTTTGCATTCCATCTTCAAGCAGGGAGCACAATATTGGCTATGATGTTTCTGTCATCAGTTTTGAAAGGAGATGATGATAGTTTGTGAGCATGTAGTACTGTTTGTTACAGCTGTCTGACGTCGGAGAATCTGTGTGAAATTGGGTATTCTCACTTCCCTGAATCTCATATACTACTTACGAGAGCAAATTGCTTTTTGTTGATTTTTTCAGTCGTTATTGAGATTGAAAATAACATTGCGACATTTCGTCGCCAGCTTTGTGAATTCTGGCTTTTGAGATGGCTGGGTAAACAGAAGAGATTTGCAGGAATGTGAAACACAGCGTCGATTTGAACATTTGTCGGTCATTTGCTAAACCTCAATCAAGGTTTTTCGATTGTAGTGGGATTAAAAAGGTCTCGTGAATGGAGTCTTTACGGGAGTAGTAAATTGGTATTGAGTGATGTATTACGAGAGAAGTAGAGGTTGACGTATAGACTATCTTGTAGGAAAAAGTAATTTCGATCCACTGCCTCTAAAATGGCACTTCCACTATATAATCGTTTTTATAGATTTTTCATATGTCGTTATTTCGAAGTGCGAGTCAGAATCGTCCGCTGCAGTATTGCATGTATTGACAACGCCGCTGCCGTGTTGGCTAGAATTTATTGTCCACTTGTTAGTTGTCGTCGCTTATGGGTGTAAGGGAACATATTTATTGCAACGCCATCCAAGAGGGGATGTTTAAAACTGCTTGAATGGTAGTTGTGCGATAGATAGAGCCCGGCTTTACCCTTCTCCCTCTCTCTCACATTCTCTTGTTCATTTTGTATATATTCTGTGCCTTTCGTCAAACTATTCCAACAGTCAGGCTGTCTTCTGGCCACTGTTAATACCATCATCTATTTGGTTATAAAATGTGTGTTCACCTCTCTTTTTTAGCGACATACCTACTGTGATAATTCATTCGTTTCGACGTTTTCCATCCCATACCACATACTTGCAATCATCATACCGTGTACGAATGAATGAAATAGCTTTCTTGGGTATTGGATTTTACCATAGAATTTATTATGAATAAATCACTGCATTTCACAGTTCATAGCCTAGGACAGCCAATGTAAGTGTAGATTATAGAGTTTTGCAAAGCGTTGAAATTTTTTTAAAAATAAACGATCTGTTGGACCATACCACCCAACGATTGGATCAAAATACTATGTTCGAGTATACCGCTGTGTTTGTAACAAATAAGGAAAACGCTGGTTCATGAAAAATAAAAATGTTGTTTATGCTTCTCAAAGTTTTGTATCTGTACATAATCAGTTAATGGAGAATTACTGGAGAGACTATCAGGAATGATGGATATGCGGCAAAAATGTCATAAGAATGATTGTTGTAAAATTTAATTGCTATCAATGAAAGTAATCAGTGAAGTAAAATAAACAAATAAAATATCGGGATGGGCCTGTCTCTGATAGTGCTATAAGTGCTGTATTGGCTAAGGTCTCGGCATTCACCTGCAGTTTAGTGATTCTTCCGCTTAATATAGTCTGCTTGCGGTGTCGAGATTTTGCGGTAAATTCGCGTGAACAAATAGCCACGCCAGTGCCTGTATTTTGCGCGCAGGTAGCGAGCACTATACTTACAGGGGAAGCTACCTAACTTAGCTCCTTTTGGCAAGGGACATATATAGTCTGAATCAGCTTCAAACGCTGATCCCAAATATGCTATTTCTAGCTGCCATTGCACCATACCGAAGCGAGTTACGGGCTTTTTCTTGCGCAAAATTGGCCTCTCATTGGCTCACTGGCAACACGGCATCATCACCTAAGTGCTAATACATTTACGTTAATCTTCTTTTCAATGAGAAAAGATTGAATTTGTACTATTTCGATGCCTCAGCATCTTTTTCTTGCAAATTTTTATCTTCAGGCAGTCTTCTCATGTTCTTGCGTAGGAAAAGCCCATAACTCGCTTCGGAATGGTGCGTGACAGCTAGAAAAAGCATATTTGGAATCAGTGTTTGAAGCTGATTTAGAATATGTATGCCTTTTACCAAAAGGGCGAACCAAGTAGGTAGCTTCCCTTATTAGATATATTCTCACAAACAGATTTTACCGCAACATCATGGCAAGCGCACTATATTGAGCGAAAAATATTTCAGACTGTACTAGATTTGATGTCGAAGGTAGCGCTTTTCCGGTGCCGACCCGTTTGCACAAAATTGTAATTGTCATGAGACACATTTAAAGCCAACCCTGTCAAGATTCAGTAGCCGAGTGTGGATTTTTCTGATAATTGTATAACTACGTACTGGCGTTTTCAATAGAAAATCAGTCTGTAATGTGGTAAGTTTGACGGTTGGTTCGTGTCCTTACAGTAACGATATCATCCGCGCAGAATTAAACGTCACGCTTGTGAACTCCACATTTGGTTTGGAATTTTTCGGAAATGGTCTACAGCACACATTCCCATCATTTGAGCGCAAATGTTCCAAGTATGCAAGATTGTTTATAAACAGTGACCAATGTATACAAATACTTCTCATTCTCAGACTATAGCTGTGCGTTTAAAGGGTGCGGTATCTGCACAAATATGTTACATTACACATACAAAATATTAATCTTAACAATGATGGGTCATAAAAGCAGTTGGGGGATGCCTTTTTGCCTTTATGGTGACGGTCAAGTAGCATATGGATACTTGGACTATTCAATAATTTTCGACCCTCTACTCTTACGAAATCTGTAGCTCCCACGCTATGGTTTTGTGGATCCTCCTGCAATTGGTGTCTAAGGTATTTTCCTCGACGAAATCGTTGCTTATTGGAATCTTTTGCTTCATCTTTTTCCTTAAAAGCGGCTTTCAGGCGCCATCTGCTTTGCTATGTAAGATCTAAGAAGATAACTTGCCTTCTTATTGACACGTTGACGACAGTGCCGCGCAATGGTGCTCGGCGGCCTTAAATTCAATACTATCCGTCCAATCCTCTCAGTTTTTGTTCATGTAATCAATATAGGCCAATGTACTTCATGTATTAGCCCGCCCCTTTTGGCAAACTCCGCCCACTTTTATGCCTCTCACAAGGATCCTTTTTGTCCACAAAAAGCATGGAAGAGGCTGTAGATGAACGCAAAAACTTCAAGCAACTTTAGCCAGGCCCCGCCCACCGTCAGGCAAGCTCCGCCCACTTTTCAAAAGTGGCGGAAATCGCATAAATTCTTGAAATTTGGGCAATTTCCGACATTTTTGGTCGAGTAGGCGGAGCTTGCCAGAGGGGGCGGGGCTTGGACTTTTGTTCTTCGTGCATGGATGCATGCATACATACATGGGCCACGCGTAGGGATGCATGGACACGTCTCGTCCAGAGGGACAGACCGCAAAAAAATGGCTCGCCGTCAACGTGTTAAAGAAATTGAATTGCAGATTTCATCCCGACTGCTAGGAGGGGGGGGGGGGGGGACAAGCGGAAATCGCCCGGTTTAGAGCTGCACTTTTCGTGCGGTCATGATGAAAACAGAAGTGCTTGTAATACAGCTTGATTTCTTACCAAAATTTAGTAAATAAGGCGTCGAGAAATTATTTTTTAACTAGGGAGTGTTTGTGATTACATAGCACTGTGAAACCAAAGTCAAGATATCTGTTTCTCATATCAGAAACCATATCGATTCTTGGGCTATCTTGAGAATGTTTTGCTTCACATAAAGACCATTTCAACGTCTTTAACGATCGTCTGCCATCTGTCTCTCGCTGTGAAATGAGCGCGTCAATCTTTTCAGATGTTATTGAGGCGTCACAAGAACAATAAGTTCTTTTATACAATTTGCGAAGTCCGAAATTCTTTATATGTATTACAGAAACTTTATAGTAATCATTAGGTAGTCTAAGAATTGCTGAATTGCATGGCTCATACCAAATTAGCTCAAATATTCAAATTGATTAGATGAGCTTCGAGCATCAAATTTTTTCGGACAGCTGTGGAGCAGTGGAGGAAGTTAATCTTCGGAAGCAGTGCGGTCTTCAGAGTGCGATATGCTAAATTGGAAACAAATAAATCCTAACTTCTAGGGGGGGGGGGGGAAAAAGCCTTGGAAAAATATTCTTCCAGACCAAGAAAACGCGGGATTTCGGAATTACTCGAGAAAGTGCGATTTCGGAATTACGCGAGAAAGTGTGATTTACAGTAGATCTTGAGGCATAACGTATATCTTGTTGATGAACAGTTCTATCGCTTTCCTTCAAAGCCGTGTATTAGCCGAAATTTAGCTGTGTGAAATTCGCTGGACACCACTTGAATTTCTATATATACAGTGACTAAATTAATCGTTTACAATTAGGGCTCGGTACAGGTGGTTTGGTAAGCAAGCTGGATATCGTTTTTGGGACAAAAAGCAAAGGGGGTTTCGTTTTTGTGGCCGTAAAGACACAAAAATTGCGACGTTTTCGGTCGACGTTTCGTTTTTTGGAAAATTTCTAGAATTATGTTTTAGGGTCAAAAAGGAATTCGTAAAATTTTGGGAAAGTCAGGGGGGACTTCGTTTTTTGCATTTTTTTAAAAGCCACCTCGTGCCGAGCCCTGTTTACAATGTTTTCGCAAATTCTGTTTGGTGAATCCTAATCGGTCAAACTTATCTGAGGATTTCGTTGTCTAATGGTACGAAGAGAATACGTGAGTTACATTATAATCTTGTATTGGAAATGAGTGATAGAAAATACTTGGAGAAGTTTTCGGCATTTTTGCTCTCATATATCAACGGTGAAAGTTCGCTTTATTTTGGCGTTATATCGAACACTCGGTGTTTCAGACAACGGCCGGGAACTTCCCAAGGGTTTTACCAAAATTTCGCTAGAATCACCTGGAAAAGTTCTCAAAGCCTTTGATACGTTCTGAAGTATGTGTTCGAGTACAGAGGAAATGGGAAACTCGCGAACACTTCACTTGCAGTTCCCAAGGGCTTTAGATGAAAAGTATGTCAGCTATTTTGTCACAAGAGCAACAGTGTGCAAGGCAGACGCTATACAATAAGACAAAGTTTATTCGAATACCCTTGATCGTAAATGTCGCGAAGACTCAGAGGAACATAGGATCTATTCAGGTTGAATAAGTCCTTGAGAATTCAGTGAACCAGGGTTCAAAAAGGTAATGAATTGAAATGCATCTGAGAGCAAATAATGGTTTTCCCTTTTCATAGCGAGACAGTTTTTTGTTGCAGCAGAATGTTGCAATGCTATAGCTTTACAAAAACATTTGAGATTGAGTACGTTATTTTTTCCATGTCTGTCTCGTGGAACTAGACGTTATTTTAAGCATTTTTGCGACGTATGTGTGATGTATGCATCTATGCGCAGATGTGCTAATATGCCAGCCCCCTTCCTGTGAAACTCCGTTCACTTGGCCAGTATTTCTCAAAATTGCACATATTTTTGGGCTAGTGACTGGACAGTCGTCCGCTAACTCTTTCATATTTTTCTGCATAAGGGGGATCCTAGGGGATATCGAAGTGGGCGGAGATTGCCAAGAGGAGCGCGCCAATGTAAATCACATCTGGCTCAGTTGACTGCAGAAACAAAAAGTGAAACGATTATCAGTACTTTTGGGTCACTACCGACCATTGCGCGGCACTTTCGTCAACAAATGGATAATGCGGATTTCGGAAAGAAAGAAGTGCTTTATAGCGTGGCCCAGCACAGATGGTTTGGGTCAAACTGAACTTCGTTTTTGGGGTAAAAGCAAAAGGGTCTAAACGTGTTAAAACATATAAGTGGCTTTCAGATGCGCTAAAGGGGCCTAAAATTTTTGCTGGTATCATCTTGCATATACATAAACTACCAAGATTGCGCTGTCTATACATTATGATAAAAATTGTCATTGCTTACTTCTATAGAACATTCCCCTACCTGTCCCATTTCTTATGCCAATTCCCTACCACCCTTTGTTCTTGTAATCAGCACCCTTTACCCCCTCCCCCTGTACGCTCTCGCGCCCCACCTCAATGTTTGCAAGGAATCAAAGGCATTAATTTTGAGGATGAATATTGTATTTGTGATTAGCATGTTCACTTACCTCCTTTTTCAGCTCCAATCGATGAATGCAACTGATAAATCCAAAGTTAGTTTATAATGCAATTCTTTCATCTGGTACTATGATTCCTCATTTCTTTTTTGTCAAGGCTTGCGAAATCCCCTCCAGACTCACCTATCAAACATCCCTCATTCCTCCTACAAAGGTGGTACGATTTTAGACTTCTAAAATGCCATGCTATGGTCCGAAATCTAAGACTTCTCTTCAGAATCAGAGCGGAACCTCTCAGGTATATGCCAAATTTACAAGAAGCAGAAGAATCCCCTCCAGAAGGACACGGTACCCTTTAAATCCCGCTCAGCTCCCTGTCAAGTACCGGAATTTAAATTTGTATATTTCCATGCGGTGGCTCCGAATTCACGGTTGCCATTTAGAAGTGATGCAGAACCTCTTAAAGGCAGCGGCTCGGCAGAATGACAACTTTCGGATATTTATCTCGGTTCCTGGATGAGCTAAGTCCAAGACTGTGCTTTGCAGCTTCAAAAGATATCAATAACCCGCATTTCCAGACGTAAAAAACACTATTTGAGGGCGGACCGCGTATCTGCCCTCTAGAGCGCGATTGGCTTGAGGGTACGGTGGGTACAGTATCTCCACTCACGAGCCAATCACGCTCTAGAGGGCAGATACGCGGTCCGCCCTCAAATAACGCTTTTTACGTCTGAAAGCGGATTGATATCTTTTGAAGCTGCAAAGCACAGTCTTGGACTTAGCTCGTCCAGGGGAACCGAGAATGATGAATATCCGAATGTTGTCATTCTGCCGAGCCGCTGCCTTTAAACAATCCTCAGTTTCCTACCAGGATTACATCATTTCTTCGGTATATCTGGTTAATACAGCAAATACATCTTGGCACTGAAGGCCTTTTAGCCAGCAGCAAAGCAAAACTTCTTCGACAACCCCTGCTTCTCCTATCAGATAAACCTCAGTTTTCTGAGAGCCTTGGAATTCTCTTTGAAGTGGTGGAGTCTTAAAACCTCGGAACTCTATACAGTGAATGGAGCGAGCTGAAAGTCTGGATTCGTCACTTGACAGTGCTTTAGATTTCGAAATATGAAAATGCATCCTCTCCGAAGAAGATTCTCCACCAACGTACAAATTAACAATAACAAGCTTCGTGCTCAAACGAAAATGATTGACAAAACAACACCAGTAGAGCAACCAACCACATGCAACACATTCCATATAGAGGTAACAATTCGCTCTTATATCATAGAAGGATTCCGAGCGTTTGCACCAGAGTTTTATACTGACTCAAATACTATTTTTGAAAAGGAGCGGTAAGTCAAAAATCACGGCATAAATAAGCGAAAAACTGTTCTCACTCGTGCTAGCCACATGGTTTCACACGTCCGCTGACAAACAAGAAGTTCCAAAAGATCGATGACTGTCTCAAAATCATTTATGAATGTTCTTTTACGATGATTATATTCTGCACAGCTTGGTAATTGCACATTTATTCAAAGACTCTGAATGCTTTGAGATAAAGCCGATCAGAAAAAGAAACGAGAAATCATCGAAAGCTTTCTTATATTATATTTTACGAGAAGCTTCCACCAACACCTTGAGTATCGCAACCGAAGAAGACACTGCGAAAGAAGTTTTTGTGTTTGGCGAGGCAGAGGTCAGATGAAACGATGCATTTCATAGAATTCTATGATTCTTTGTTATCATCAGAAATATAGGTGGCAAAGGCGATTCTGATCTATTGTTTGTGGACAAGGGCAACCGGAGACTTTCCTCGAGGCATCAAAGCCGGTACCATATATCAAAGTTGCAGGAAATACCAAAGGTGAGTTCGCCATTGCTCAAATTGTAAAAATTAGTATTGTTAGGGGCATGCGGGCAGATCGCGATTAGACTGCTCAGACTTAAAGAAAGATCGAGGGACATGATCCTATCAAAGTTCGGCATGCTCACATCGCATGATTGAGTTGAGGAAACAGGCTGTAAATTTATTAGGAGGAGTGCACATTGATAATCTTCTCGAGACAGGAAATTATTTTATGAAATTTACAGGAGTTGCAGAGTCTGACCTCTCCAATCCGGGCTCTGAATCTTTTGTAAATCTTAAGATCAAATCAAATCAAATGTAAAATCAGACAAATCTCTTGCGAGATAATTATTATTAAATCTTACTCGATGATTGGTGATTGGATTTTTCGATACTGTTTTTGGTGACCTAATCGAATAGACGCGCTTCTTCGCACAATTCATAAACAAACGAGATCGGGTAGTCTAGTCATTGTAGGCCCACTTTATTCTGCCTGACCGGGCTCTTGCACGTCAGGCGCCCACGTTCGCATATCATGGGTCTTAGGCGCCCGCGTCTGACTGGACTACACTTGTACGGGAACACCTATCAGAACGGGAAATTGATACCGTCCATTCCTCACAGCATAGCGGGCGGAATTTTGCATACGTTGGTATGCGCGTGGCAGCTTTTGACAGCGGGAGAGTACAAAAACTAATGCTTTATATTGGAGGTTCAAAAGTTCTCCAACGTTGTTCAGATGTTTGCAGGGCGACTCCTGCTATACACATGAGAATCGCCTATATATGCTCCAGGTGTCTTCTGGGATGAGGATGACTATGGACATAGGAGACTTCCACAAGTACAGCGGGCGGAGCATTTGCAGGCCTATGAACACATTAAGAATTTGTTGAATCTCCCTTCTATAACGATACTTTTAGTACTCTCTAGCCATCAAAATCGCCATGTACGCGTGATCATACTTACAATGCTCCCCCTGGTATACTTCTAGGAGTCTGCGATACAACTATTTGCAAGCGTAACTTAGCTGTTTTTGCTTTTTAACTGGTTTCTTCAAAAACCAAGTCGACTGCTTGAGGTAAACGTGTAAAGGAGCGGAAGGCAGAGGAGTGAACTTGCGAGATTACCTATGAGACCATCGCTGGAGAACAAAGGACATGTCAGCATTCATCACCACTGTGTCTTTTTTCGTAAGCTAGCGACATAGTAAAGCATCATGTAGAGACGGTTTAGTTAAAAAAAAACACACCATTAAGACTTTCAGTCTCTTGTAGTCAAATCCACATTCCACTCTGGATAATTTGCTTATTTTCTGAAAAAATTCCATAATTCAAATAAAATGGAAACGCTGCAAGCAACAGTAAGTTTTCTCGTTTGAATAAATGAAATTTTTTTTGAACGAAGAGTACAGACAAGAGATGAGCATAGCTTTTCCGTGCTTACTTCTTCTCTGTTTCGACTCTGACGCGTATGCGACTCTATCATACTATGCTACGTATGCTCCGCTTAGGCTCTCGCTAGAGTGCCGAAGCACGCCAGCGCTGCACCGGCGCAGAGCCAGCGTCGAGCTGGCGCCGCGCTGGGGATAGCTGACCAGTTCTCAGCCAGGTAAATGCACCGATCAGGGTCAAGCGTGTGATGCGACTGTCGCAACGGGGGTCGTAAGCGGGGTAACGGTGAGGGCGGGGGGTCGTAAAAGGAGGTAATTTGGATAAAAACCCGAAAGCATGGAAGGAAATCGAGTGGCAAATAATTATTACATGTTCTTAACAATAAATTCGTGGAATGCCGTGTACCAATGTATCAAGTCAGAACGAGTGAACAATAATTAAAAAACATTTGCAAACGTAGAAATCCGCTTCATTCGCTGCACTTTTGAAAGATTATGACTTAGTTCATTTTTTTCTATGGGAAACACTATTTCTCCCGCAAAATATTGTTTCAAACGGGGATCGAACCCTGCATGACTAAAACTCAAAAAATAAACACTTTTAGAAGCTCATATGCTACTAAAGGCATGGATGTGTGATAAAGATGTTGGATGTACCGAATGGTGCATAAGTCCTGCTTCCGAAGACTCACTGAAGACTCACACACTCGAAAAAAGAGCATATTTCTATCAACGCTAATCATCGATAATTTGTAAATCTGTTTCTAATGCTTTTCATACGGTCCTTACAATTTATATGTACTTGAGAGGTGCTCTACTACATTTGTGCAAAATTTGGTCCTACTTTATAGCCTTCGGATTTTCTTATGATTTTATGTATGGTGGCAAAAAATGACGAAAGGGGGGTCGTATCTGGGTCGCATCTAAATTTTTTCGGAGCTATCGAAGTTTGTTGGCTGTAATTTTGTTATAATACGAGGCCATCCTCCTACTATCTATCCTGAAAATTTCAGGCCGTTTCATTACTTCTCCGATGAGTTACAAATTTTCAAGCTTAAAAATCCCAGTTTTTGATTTTTAGGATCGCATCTAAATTTGTGAGAGTCGCATCTAAATTTTTTCGAGCTCACTGCTTCTCAAGGGCTGAAACTTTTTCTGTAAATAGTCTGGGCACTATGCTACAGGACCTGTTCATTGCAGCCTCTCAATCTTTTCCTGGCCTTAGTTACGAATTTTCAAACTACCGTGCTCAAGCACGTTTTTGACATCGTTCTGGACGGCGCTAAAGCGGTTTTTTTCGCGGAAAAAACTGTGCAAGAGGTAGAAAGTAAGCTTCTTAGTCGAAAACATCCTTTGTAGTTCAAGAATGTTATTTTTTTTCTCGGTGCAAAAATTTGTGTCGCATACGGGAACCGAATTCGCTGCCCTGAGTATGCCTGAAAATTCAAAAAAAACTTGCAGAATCTCAAACATTATTGAAGGTGTGTATATGTGCTACAGATGCTGGGCGCACTCATTGGCCTAGAAGTTCTGCTTCCGGAACCTCATTGAAGTTCTGCAGGTATTTTTTGAGATTGACATTCGTTTATGCAGGTTACCGCGAGGAATGTGGGCAGGGAGGTAAGGGGGGTAGATGGTGCGGGGGGTAGATGGGGCGGGGGGTAGATGGGGCGGGGGTCGTACGGATGGGTACCTTCAGGGGGGGGGGGGTCGTAAGTGAGGGTCCCAGATCGCATCAACACGCTTGACCCTGGCACCGATATTGATCGAAATCTCTGTCAAAAGCTCCGGTAGCGCTTTGCCGGCACAGGGTCAGCTAGCCCCGCCCCTCGAAATGTATCGATCGAAAGCGCCAGGACAGCTCGGCGCTAGCTCAGCACTGGCTCTGCGCTGGCGTAGCTTCGGCACTTTGGCGAGAGCTTTACGCTAGTTCTCGTCGCATTGTTTCTGCTTCGTTGAAACAGTAGATAGTAGCTGGAAGTCGCCAACTACTATCTTAGTAGGAGCCAGATATTGACTTACCTACTATCAGATTTTGTTTTTCTTACCTTCCATAGATGAAAATACTTTTGTTTCCTCTTTTTCCAATACTTGATGCTTTGTTCAGCCACATACATACCATCCATCCTGGGCGCATTACTGTAAGTGACCAATAGCAATTACCATTCGAAATACGACTAATGCGCAAATACAGTAAGACACACCTATTGAAAGCAAAGAGTTCTTCTTTATGTTTCGAAAAATTTGTGTATACACGTCCGCATTCAGCCAGTTGAAATGCGTCTGTTTCCAGCGGTTTGCTATACTGACAAAGGAAACATGTTCGGTCGGTACGCCGTTTTTTAGGTGGGATAGAAACGATGCTGCAGTAGCACGTTTACATCCCACCTAAAAGGGCATTTCGACTAGAAAAAAAAACAGCATAACAGGCTGTCCATACCTGCTTACCTTATGGCGAAGGGTTTGTGGAGGAGGAGTTATGAACGCTAATTGGAGCAAAAATTGAATATGCATTTGGGATAAAATGAGTTGCTAAAATCTACTAGGCCCCAAACAAGCAATTGTGATATACTTTTCATTCAAAGTATTTATTGACTAGTAAAGTGCTTTGATGACTTCACTGCTCACTCAAAGAGATTACGAAGGGTAGGGGAACGAAAGCCGCCAGTTTGAGCCGCCTTTCGCGACGAACTGGTCCTTTCGCAACGTTGTTGCATGTCGTTCCAACCAGCAGTCCGCGCAGGCGACCGAAACTGGCGGCTTTCGTTCCCCCACCCGATTACGAATGTTCCATCCTACTTGCAAATTCAATTTTTGGCTCCAAAAAACGCATGACTACTCATCCATAAATGTTCCACAAATTAAGTCAGTAAAGAATTCTCTTGAGGGACTTGGGAAGTGTCGCAATATAAAAACTCACTAAGTTACTTTTGAATTTTCGTATGTGTATGGGAAAAAACTCACGAACAAAGGAGTTATTTGCATTTTCATAAGACGTGTACCATCAAAAATCCGACTAGGAGGAGGGGGGTATGGAGAAGAGATCAATTAAGCTTCTCATTTGTTCCGACACTACTCAGCTTTTTTTGTTTATCACTCACGATAAAGAAGATGATCCAAGAAAGTGGAAATTGCTAGGCCAGAATAATTTGGTTGATTTCAGTTCAAATGTGCATGTTTATGATTGTTTTGCACTGGTTTTCGTCCTAAATGTCTTTTAGGACGTTGCCAAGAACACGAAGATTACAGAAATAAACTGTATTCTCGTCAACAAGCTCGATCTAACAACTGCAGAGCAGCGAGCAGTGGAGCTCAAACACTTGTAAGTAAAGAGGTTTGTAGTAAAGCTAGGTCAGTTCAGGTAAGTTGAGGTGCCTAGCAGTGGCGTACCCAGGATTTCGGCTCGGGGGGGGGGGGCGCGACAAAAATTTTTTTCTAATGAAGGTGCGTGGCTTCAGCTACGCACTCCGAAAATTTTTTTGGGATGTTTCCCAAAATTTTTCCGGGCCCCTGACCCCAAAATTTCAGAAAAAGGGGGCGTGGCGGCAGCCACGCCCCCGAAAAATTTTTTTTATAAGGCTAATTTGAATTTTTAAAAATTTTTAAAAATTATTTTAATTATTTACAAATAAAAACGGGTCCTCTGGCACATTTTATAACACATTTAAGTAACTTTCAAAAATTTCGCGACCCATTCTTGGGGGGGGGGGCGCGCGCCCCCCCCCCCCGCCCCCCCTTCGGTACGCCACTGGTGCCTAGGTAAACTTATGGTGCCTCAATGCAGTATCAACAGTGCCATCGATCATTGAGTGGGGCCGCTCTGTGAAATAATGAGGGCTACGCTTTCTCAAGAAAAAACGGCTTTAAGGTTTGTGCAGGTTTGGTCGAGCAACTTAGCTATTGCCTTTCAACCGCCATGGTTTCGTACCGGCTAGTCTGTTCAATACTTGCGAGGCAGTCTTTGATAGCGGTTACTTACTCAAATGCTTACAAAGGAATGGCCAGAATTCGAAGTGGTCAACCCAGCAAGCCGTATACCTCCGAAAACTCCATGGAAGGCTGATTACATATCCGCCTTCAATATCTGCTTATCGCTCTCCTACACAAAGTTATGGCCCTCGTTTCCACCATGGGGCCGTCGCACATCATAAGTACCTGTCGCTCATCCATGACTCAGGGTGGACTTATAGCGCAGGGTAGTTCTGCAGACTCTGCAGACTCATGGGACGACACAGCGGTTTTTGTTTGCAAGTTCGATTCCTTTTGTTTGCTACTCTTTTGCTACCCATCCCCAAAATCTATCTATTATAGATAACGCGAATTCCTAACGCGATTAAAAAGGTACTTTAGCATCTAAAGCTTCGAAAACTATATTTTCTGAATTATTTTGATAGTACAAGTGAATTCGGATAAAACAGTGAGCAATTATGGAAGGCAACAATAAAATGCTGAAAGTACAGGAGATTCGCAGTAGGCAAACCCCATAAAATGTTCTTCATCACAGTTCTGAGAGTCACAAAGTGTTATGAGACCGGGTCGAAAGCAATGTTGAGAGAGAATGTGGAAGGATTCTGGATGGGAGTCAAGGTATCCCTCGGAGTAACAGAAATGAGTGGGCAATTTTTTGAACATGGAGCACAGATTTGTGCATGTACGAGAGAAGGATTTTCGACAACATGAACATTCTATTCATCAGCATTCTTTGTTTTCACCATGATTATCCTCAATTCTCAAACGAGACTGTGGTAAAAAAAGTTTTTGAAGTCTTTACATGTTCAATTATTTAATCGCATTAGGATTTTCGCGCTCACAACATAGATATTGGGGGCCGGTTGCAAAAGATTGAGTAGCAAAAAGAAATCAAACTTGCAAATAAAAAACGCTGCGTTGTCCCGTGAGTCTCTGCATACTTACCCCACCTTAGCCATGGATGAGCGACGGGTACCTATGATGCGCGGCGGCACCACGGTGGAATGAGGGCCATAACTTATGTAGGTGATCAATAAGCAAATACCGAAGGCGAATACGTAACCAGTCTTTTATGGAGTGTTCAAACGACATAAGGCTTGCTGGGATTGGCACTTCGAATTTTTATCATTTCCTTGTTAGGCACGTCACGTGAAGTGCGGACCCCAGCACAGAAGTTTCTATCGACCCCTGTCTCTAGCTTCAGACATCCACTATCTTTTTGGTTGTCGTCGGTGGCTGCGTTCACGAGTTTCAGGTGCGAAAATCGTAGCTAAAAAATCGTATCAGCTAATTTCTCAGTTAATCCATCCGTTCCACGAACACGTCTGCCCATCTCGTCGGTGATCTTCCTCGGGGACGTTTGGCTTTGCGAGGAATCCACTCCGATGTTCCGTTCCTAGTGTACATCTGCCGTCTGTTCTTTTCGTGATGTGACCGGACCGTGGATGTTTGCTTTCGCAAGGGCTCGCTAGGTCATAAAGACATTCTTCTCATATCCGTACTGCGAAGTCCAAGAAGATGTTGTGTGTGGGGTCATCTGCAGAAGACTGCGCTCAAGCGTGGGTGGTCCTCGCTTTCACATGGCTACTGTGGGCCTACGCCTCAGCTGCGTAGCAGAGCGCCTGGAGAACGGTTGGGTCGAACAGATGGGAGCTTCGGATTTGTCAGTTGGTCGGTGGCTTCAATGAGAGGCCCGAAAGCGGCCCAGGATGCTCTTCTTCTCCTGTTGAGTTCTCGATTCAAGTCGTTTTTCATGTTCATCGAACGTCCGAGATACACGTAAGAAGACATTTCCATTATGAAAATGCCTTCCAATGCCGTTTCTGCACCTTCGAAAGGACGTTCTCCATGAGCTTCTTCCGATTTATTCGCAAACCGATCTACTTCCCCACTTCGTTTAGTTGCTTCAGCGTCGTATCTGCTTCAGTAATACTGCTCGAAAAGAGAAGGATGTCGTTCGCAAAACGAAGGTCCGACAGGAATCTCCCATCAACTTGTAGGCCCCTCTTGTACCAGTCCAGTGACTTCATCACCCGCTGTAAGGCCGCAGGCCGCATTGGACAGCTTCGTCGAGATTGTGTCGCATTGTCTCAATAGTGATGGTCTGGGGCGATGGAATAGTTGCATCGTCGTTGTACATCTTTGTCGTCAGCAGTCGGCTAACGACCTCACGGGCCCATCCCTTGATCGACTAGCGCTAACATGGTGACGTTGGTTCCGTCACTGTCATGAGCTTTCTCGTATTCGACCAAGGTAAGGACGGGAGACAGTCGGTACCCGGCAGACTTCTATGACCCTTGAGACCGTCTGGATGTGGTCCATGCAGTTAGATACTTTGCGAAATCCAGCTTGTTCTTGGGGTTGCGCATCACCAGTGTCCTAGATATGCGAGCAAGGATAGCGGGGAGTGAAAAGCTTGTACAACGCACTCAACAGGCCTATGGGACGGTAGCTCCGAGGATCCTCCCATTTGCCCTTCCTGAAGAGAAGGACAGTTCCTAAAGTTTTTCGCTGATCGGGAATTTTTTCCTTCAGAAGCTAAGACGTTGAATGCGGCGCGAAAATGTCGTGTAGACGGTGTCCTGGCTCACAGAAGTTCGACGGAAAGATGGTCTGGTCCTGGAGACGTGAACGCTTTGTCTTTATGGTCTGAATCGCGGTACGCACTTCAGCAGATAGAATCTTTGGTGGTACTTCTCCAGTAAAAACAACGGGTATCGGCACGAGTGTCCATGAGTGAAAGAGGGTCGTTATAGAAGTTCTTCGCGATAAATTCCATCTTGTATCGTGGGAAGTCGGGATCCTGTCTTCTTCAATGGTGCTTTTGCTGTACGAGCTATCCACAGAGGTCCCTTCGGCACATTTTGAGACTAGTTCTTCCCTCGGGTGCTTCCAGTATCTTGGCTTGCCTGTACTTCCTGAGATTCTTCTGCACAGCTGTTCTGCAACTGGCGTTGTATCAGCCGCTCGAGAGGATTGCTTCGGATCCTGCTCCAAGAATCTTCTTCTTTCGAATAATTCCTTGATGGTCTTCGAGATGCGTTCATGTTTTTCTCGTAAGTTACTAAAGCTCTCCACAGGCTCGCTCTCCCTTCAGAAGCCGGTCGTAGTCGCACGCGGGACCTCCTCTATGGGCCAGCCACCACTTGATATGAGCTCTACCAGCCTGTTGTTATCGTAAACGACTTCCTTCCTTCTTGCGGCAATGTGACAGACTTCCCTTTCCAGCTTGCGACTCAATCATACCTTAGTCCGAAGATGGCGGTGATCGGATCCCCTGTAGAAGGATGAAATACTGAGACATCGAGAAAGCTCCATCTTCGGTCCGTGAGAATGGGTCGATCGCATGAGTCGTTCCATTGGGCGATTCCCAAGTCCACCGGCATGTTCTTTCTTTAAATAGATGGAATTTCCAGGAAAAGTCGTGCGGCGGAGAGAAGCCCAGAGACGGTTGCCGTTTTCTTTTCAGAGCCCATATCTAAACTTTCCGATCATATATTCTTCTTCTAGTGGCATCCCGATCTTCGCGTTGAAGTCGCCCACAACAAACTTGTAAAAGGATTTCCCGTTGCGGACAACCTGCTCCACGTCTTCGTAGAAAGCATCTAGTTCTGAATCGTTAGTGGTAGCAGTTGATGATGCTGATGGTCTACTGACGTGAAGGTCTTAGTCGTAGGATGGTTAGTCGAGGTGACAGGATCTCATGCGAATATCTAAGCATCCGGTAAACCGGAAATATTGAATTTCCACAGCTTTGGAGCCCCTACCAGAGTAAACTTTCCGCTGTGCATTGCAGTTCGACACCCCCATTTCCACATTGAGGCGGCCGATCACTGTGAAATTTGATAGCGGTTACTTTCAAAAAATCGATCATAAAATCATAAACGCTGTAAAAGGGTGGGCTCGAAACGGGGATATTACAGTTGCTAGAAAAAAAATAGCGGGATGAGGTCTAACCTCGAAGAATTTTTTTTTGAAGAATTAGGGCACTTTTAGCAAAAAAAGAGAAACAGCTTATTTTTCAACTCTCTTGCTGCAATCAGCCGTTTATCGACTCTTCCGATTACCATTTCCTCGAAAAGCAGTCTTGCGCGTTTTGGCATCGCAGCGTTACGTCAAAATTTGTATTGTAAGATGCTCGCGAGCAGCTTGCGTGATTTTCCTAGTTTTCATTGTTTTCGCACTATTTCGTAAGATCGTCTCAAAGCATGCACTGCACTTAAGAAGTAAAGTGATCCAGCGTGACACCTGACCAAACACTCACTTGTCAGGTCACTTTGCATGCTTATGGCACGGGGGAGTGGGCGGTCGTAAGTTCGTATTACGAACGTCAAAAGAGGGTTTCAGTTTAGATCACCTGAACTGACAGACTTAACTACGGGTAGCAGTTTTTAGAACGTCCTTTACACATGGCCTTTGAAGGCAATTGATAAAGTATCGGGTAAAATTGATGAAAATTTATTGTTGTAGGATTTGTCCAGTTACTTCCGTCTAGTTTTCTTTCCTACATGCAAAACAGTTATGTTGTATTAATCTTGAAAGCGTGCCAGCAATGTGGACTACTTCCAAGCTTACAAAAAAAAACGAGCCTTTTCTAGTGCTCACGGAATAAAGCAAATTTCTGAACTACACATAGGCCAAGAAAAAAACAAAGCGTTCACTTGCGCTCACAATTTAGATTCAAAAAACCTAACTTGAAGATACTCCGATTTATGACATGAATGACATCTAGTTTGTTCGATTTTGCATCAGAAAAGTTGTAAGAGGGTTTTCAAGTAATATGGTAAGGCTGCTTACAAATAAGTATGATAGATTGAAGTGAAAAATGCGCTCAGAAAGACATGCATTGATATCGTTTTTCATAGAGTCAACTTATACTCACCTTGAAAAATGAGGGTTTCTCGGAAATGATTTGAAAAAATGTTGTGAGCTTTTCCCGCGCCTTCTTGGTGAAGCGAGTTGGCACATAAGGATCGTACGGTATTTGCAAGAGCTGAAGGTTACTAAGGGTTGTTGAGCTGCTTTGATGTGACACAACCAATTTACCGCATAAAATGCCAAAAGCTTACAGAGCATTTTCTAGGATGAGATCTCCAATACAGTTACTGGCCTTTTAAAACAATCCTCGCACGTTATAACGGGCAGTGCACTTGTGCAGCTTATTCTCATCGGCCTTATTGATTTCTGTTCAAAGCTGGGACAATTTTGTGTTGCAATGATCCTTCATTGATGCTCTCTACCAAAAATGCACTAGCCCATCATCGCCAATAAGAGGCGACACTGGATAGTGATTGTCAGGCCAAAAATCCTTTTTGACGAGAAGTTGAAGCGAATATCGTATAACGTTCATTTCGTAGCGACAAAGCACCCATAGCGAATGTAGCGGCCATAGCGAATGTAGCAGCTCTGTGGCCTTTGCATATAGATGGTAATTTGAGCCTTAGCGCTGGCTAATCGTACACGACTCGTGTTACTAATCATACGGACAATATAAGCAAATTATTGAAGCGGAGCAACCATGTGAGATTAATAAAAATGAAACTACGAAAAAATGAAAGCATGAGCTGACCGAAGGAACTGTCCTATGTTTGCTGTTGATAGCTGGACTAGTTACCGTCGACTCGTTGACCGCACGGACTGCTCAAACACTTCGACCCACGCGCGGCGCGACTGAATTGTCGGGAGAGCACGACTTGTATAATGGGGATCTGTACTAGGGCAAGCGTTTTCCCTTGCGGCGCATGCTCCGCACTGATGTCCAGTTCGTGCGGTCAACAAATCAACTGTACTTGGAAGGTTGTGAGTGCCGATGGGCCGCTCGGCCGCCGCCGCGCGCCGCGCACAAAGCAAAGGTGCTGCTTCAGAACAAGTGAGATGTTTATAAATCTTTCCACCTGGTTATCCTCACAAAAATCAATTACCCCTTAAGATGAGAACTCATAACATGGCTTGGCGCGGAGGCCTTGAATGCAATCCAAACTGCGCTTTTGGGACATAAAACATGCGGCGCGGGCATATAAACGAAGATTCAGACGAGCACACGTGTGAAATAATTTACCACACGATTGACAAGTTCATCCATGTCAATTCAGAAAGCACAGGGAGTGTGAATGAAAGGCTCAACTGGACATGATGTATCTACATACAGAACACTATTTGCAGAAGTTCTATGTAAAAAGTCTCGAAAACTTATGTAATGTTACCTTTTCTACAAATTAACTCTCCTCCGGGTGCGTCTAAAACGAGTGAGTCAGTCTGGAGCACATACTATTGTGAGTTCGCTTGATTTTTGGATATTTCTATGAAGGGATAGTTCCTCGATCAAAAATATATTCTTAAGCAAAAAACAGATTCATAATTGGAGAAATATGGAACACCGAGGAACGTATGCATACCCATGAACATTCTGAACTATCCTTCTTTTGGCAGCTTTCGACACCAGCAAGTTCTTTTCCTTTATAGGATAGTGTGATTTTGCGGTGCCGAACCACAAATTGATTGTTTAGAGTTTTGTTCATGCGCTCCCGTTGCAGACTGCAATCATGTGCTCTTTGAATACTTCGTGAAACAATTTCCAAGCATATCGAGCATTTTCAATAATTCCATAAAGATTTGCATTGCAGTGAATGTTTATTTGATTGACAGGATCTGAAATTGAAGGACTTTAATTATTTAAAAAGTGCATTTCAAATGCCCATTGAGCCTTTCACGTAAGATTCGTTTGTTTTGAAATAATAGTACCATTGATTGACTTGCTTTTCTCATCTTACGCTAAATACAAAAATCACTTGCTTTGAACTTGATCCCCTCAAATCATCTTGTCCTAACAGTCTTACATATTGCAAAACCCATCCTGAATCGGCGGTTGAATACGATGAAAACTAACAGTAATGATATCTCGAATTTTATGAAAACGCTCTAATCGAAATCCGGCACTTGTAGTGCCGTCCAGATACCGGGTATCTTCGAGACGCTGCGACGCCAAAATATATGTCCAAACTTTAACATACAAGACAAATGCAAGACATTCCATGAGCACGGTGTCGTATCCGGGGTTTCAACGTTTTCGGAATTGGTGGGATGCCTATCGCTCACATAAAACTCATCTTTTTGTACTCTAACTCAAGAGCACCAACCGGATAAAGCATCTCTTGCAGAATTACGCAGACATTAACTAAAGAAGAAGCAAGACAGAGCAAAGCTTAGCTCCTTTTCTAAAAGTAGAGAGTCCAGATTAGTTAAGCTTGCGCACCTGACTCACCAAACATCTGCTTTATGTGATAGCTATGACTTTAAGCATGATGGAAATGCAACACGAATGAAACGTTAACAAATGCAAAAAGAGATTGCTCCTCTTCAATTGCTGATAGATTTAGAGATTTTGTGCCCAGTTTTCACCAGTTTAGCACTGCGTGTTCAGACAAACAACCCTTTTGTAGATATTTCCAAGCTCCAGCCAATCTCGCCTCTTGATGAGACCAAAACGTCTAGGTAAGTTATCTGAAAAAAAAGGATGAGAAAAAAGACATCATTGGGAGCGAGGATGACAAAAGAGACGAAAACCAAAAAAATTACTTTTATTTGAAAGCATTCAAAACTTGGTAGTTCCCGGCGCGAACTTTGATGTTCCGGCGCCAGCTTTGCGGGACCGCCTCGCGGTTTTTCTGCCGCATTTTTGAATGCGACTAAGGCTATATATTACGATTTGAAAAGAAGAATTGCGAGTGGCAGAAAAGCCATTTACTTGGCACTATTCCTATTATGGCCCGTAGTAAACCCCTATTCCGCCCAACTCGGCTGGGGGCGGGCCTACGTTGAACGTAGAACGAATCAGCCCGGCATCCGGTGAGCTATTGATTTGGTTCGTGATCGCTTTCTAGACATGGAAATGTTGTAGGCTCCCAAAAACTCAACAACTTGAGCAGGTTTGGTGCAGCGGCTAAGTGAATACGTTTCAACGCGCAAGACCATGGTTCGGAGTCGGCTAGCGGCGAACTTTTGCGCCACCACGGACAATCTTTGATAGCGGCCCCCATCGAGAATAATCGATGGCGACGCTATCAAGGCTATCGCCAAGTAAATAAAGGGATAAAACACAACTACCATGTTTTGGTGAAAATATCATGAAAAACGAAAATTTTGAAACATAGAGCAAGTGAAAAAAATTAGAAAATCCTTGTTTCAAGCAGTTTTTGTGGAGAAAACGTAAGCAAGCTCTGAAAAAAAAAAAGAAATCCGTGAAATCCTGTTTTCTTGCTTTTGTCGCCGCAATCAGCTGTTCATTGATCCTCTCCCATTTAGGCCGCCGAAATTGTGCAATTTCGGGAGTTTTGCACCGCAGCAGTACGTCAGCTGAATTTTCCCGTAAGTTACTCATGAGCAACTTACGGGAAATTTGTCTGATCTTCCTCTTAAGCACACTATCTCTCTCGGGTCACCCGAAAATTCAACCTCGGATAAGTGGCATTCTGGTGAACTGACTGTGACACTTGACCCGACAGTCTTCTGACTGTTGAACTGCTATCCTGAAGCACGGGAAGGTGGGCGGGATTAGGTTCACCCGAGGAAGTTCTTCTGAATGACTAATCTCAAGTCACCTGAGATGAATGGAGGTTTACTACGGGCCTATGTGTCGGAGGCGGTTTGGAAGTTGTTTTGAGGATTGAAGGAATGGAATCATAAGTGAACATTAAAAAAAATCATCAAAAGGGAAAAAGAGCTAATTGAATCATCTGTGATGCCATCAGTCTTTTGTGAATATGTAGTTTCCCTGATTTTGAGACAGACGCTTGAGGATTGATGTGATTTTAAGCTTTTCTTTCAGATAAGAAAGCCTAGCGTTTTTTACAGTGCGAGTATAGCAAAATTTGCTTTTGCGCAAAGTACAATTTACGAGTGAAAACTACTTTGATTTTGAATTGAATTGGAAGTAACTGAGTGAATACATAATTATATACAAACCAGTGCGTCACCTCTGCTTCGCAAAGGCTCGCACTGGCCTTACATTCTGTATGCCTTACTAATTCCCGCATAGTAATGACAGTGAAACTCACCGCATTATGCAGGCTATCACGAATGATTTGTAAACAGCTACTCATTCCTAAAGCTTTTTGTGCGAGATCGGTAATTTCACTGGATGAAACTTTTCTCAGAAAAATAAATGCAAATTTGAATAGGTTCGTGGACTTCTCATGGCCTAGTAGTCGCCATAACGGCAATAATCACCGTGGGTTGCATCTCTGTGCAAAAATCTTCTCAAATGATCACGTAAAATCGTGGTAAATTGAACATTTACGCACTGATACTTTTTGGCGCCATTTTCGTAAAGTAACCAACTTTAGTTGAATTTTTTGGGCTAAAGTTCATGGCTTGTACATTAGCTTGTCAAACATAACCAAGACTTTGCAAAAAGTTTATATACGGACCCAATTTTGCTGGTCAGAAGTTAAGTGGACCCGTTTCGCGCGCAATTTCTAGGGGATTCACTCAACGGAACCGCCTGTGCTTTTGCACAATGGACTTTTCTGCTGCTGGGATGTATTATGCAAAATTTGGGCTCAAGAGGTTGGCTGGAAGTCTCCTTACGAATTTCGTAACGGACAGACAGACAGACACACACACACACACAAAAAAAAACGTAAACAACCCTTAGCCCGTTATTATAAGTTATGATGACATTTTACATGTAAGGAAATGAGGAAAAATAGAATTTTTACGAGACACCGACATTGTAATGTGAAGTCTAGTTCGGCTAATATAGACTAGTATGATGGGACTGATTTTAGAATGCGTAAACAGGTTAAGACAAGCTAAAGAAGAGTTTCTAAGGCCTCATTGTATGGAACGAATGTTCGCGGGAGCGATATCTTATCGGACCGTATGGACTAAAGGGCCGGGCATAGTTCACGCGTCGACGCATTTGGCAAATCGCCAGAAGTCTTCAGATCCGACATTAGCAAACTGTACATGCATAGTGTGTATAGTCTACGTGGATTGATGAAATGCCCTATCTTCTGTAAACTTAAAAGGTGTTTACAATAAGTTATGAACAGTTGGAATATTGCCTAATTGCGTCGCGACTAAAATCACGTGAAGTATGCCCGACCTTTAAACCCTTCTCAGACATTCACAATTGATGCTCGCAGGACAAAACGAGGTGTAGTCACGGAATGCCTGCGCGACTCCCGAAATTGGTGTCGAGACAAAAACAGGGCACTTTTTGTTTAGAGGCAAAACTGCGCGACGAAGTTAGGTGTCCTGAACGACACATTCCGGAAAAAATCAAACCACTTGCGGAAAACAGCACAATGCTCTGGTCGCGTTTAGAGCCTCGGCCTACGCTCTTATAAACGAATTTTTGCGTCCTCTATGACTTCTCTCACGCCTCCCTCTTCACTTACCTTGTGCCCTTAGTCTCTTTGGGTTTCATTTCTCACGCCTGTTATATTTCTGCTTGGATAAGCCAGTCAAACTCTCATGAAATTCATAAACAAATAATCTTCTCGAGCAGGCTTTACAATGGAATCGAATTGAAATGCATGAAAGCGCAAATAAGACTCATGATCTCTACAATTGTGACACAAGGTTAGAGACAAATAAGCAAAAACTAAAATGTGACAATATCGTCAAGCTTCCTCAGTCTCTTCAACTTCATCTTCAAGCATTCAGTCTTCTCCACTAGTTCCTTAGTGATACTGCTGCCGTCGATCCTTCGATGACGACACGCTTTTTCTGAAAATCATAATTTATTAGTAGCAATGATCATGTAAAATGATGGACCTTTGACGGAAGAACGCGGCTCTTTCAAAGTCATGGTAAGTGCGGATGTCTGCGCTGCAAAAGTATAGCTCAAAAGTTCTGCCGTATTGCTTCTTCTAACAGTGTGAGAAAACTCCAGTGCTCTCCCTATTGCTACTCATGCATGGACGCTTTTAATTACTCTTGCCTCCAAGAGTTCGCTTGACTCTCGCAGGAGATCAACCCACAAAATAGGTACTCGCACCAAAATCCGATGCACCGGCGGGAGTCATCATCTTGGTTTTGTCCCGATTTTGTTGCAATTTTGTCTCGAAGCGCGAGCGCATGCTTAAACGAGTGTAACTCTAGATTACTGAGTTCATTCTGTATTGCTACTGAAATCCTGAACTTTATCACAGCTATCTCTCTAACGTTAGTTTCATTTTGAACACAACTTCAAAAGAACCTATCACTTTATCGCTCTTACCTTTGTCACACATAAGCCAGGCTTATCATTATTGCTGCACCCTGGGTAAGCGCAGGTTTTTTGGAAGTGGGGTGTGCGGTGCTCATATCACCGACAGTGTTAATTTCTGCTCACCCTGCATGCTGGCCTTTTTTAGGTAGAAAACTCTTTATAACAGTGTGGTTTTGGCAGCGACCAAAACGTGCTCATGACCATGACTATTGTCAACATCGATGTCCTTAGCAGACGACGACGACGCTCGCGTGAGAACTTTTTATGGCGAGTGTCTGAGATTCTATTCGCGTTTCATCCGCGAAAAGCCCAATTTTAAATGGACTTTTGTGGATATCATTCCGGACAAAATCGTGCTAAATGCAAAACTACTCCAATGCTTTTGATTTTTTTTTCTGTAAACCGTCTGACAGATATGGAAGGCTTTTTTTAATCGTATTGCTCTAATAAGGGGAGGTTACTCGGTCGAACTAACATTTCCATATGAGTCGTATACTTTCTCAAAGAGCATGAAACGCTGCTTCCAAATCTGCCGTCGCTATCTGCAAACCGCCTTGGGGAGAGGAGTTATGGGTATCCTTTAAAGTAGAAATTCAAAAGTTTAGTCAAGGAAAAAGCTCAGGTGTTATTTGAGAGCAAAGACTAAGCTTTGAAAGATTTCAATGTGACCGCACATTCAAATCTTTGCTTCTTAAAATTTCCATAACTCCTTAAAGAAAGTACCTTAGAGATATTAAGAGCAGGTTTAGAACTAGCGTTCTATGTTCTAACGATGGTATACTTTTCGTATGGTGGAAACGTCGCTCGACAAGTATCCTTCCCTCGTAAGAGCCCTTTCAACTGATGTAGTTGTTTTCAAAAGCTCCTTCGAGCCAAACGTCGTGATTTTTGAAACAGCAATGTGCAAGCAAGAGGAGATTATATGGAGAAAACTATTTTTCAATGAAAGCCGCTCAAATTTTGAAAATTGCAAACTAATCTTGCGTTTATCTGAAATACTTTTCTGTTATGCAGTTGCATTCGTTATCATATAGATCACACAACGAACAAGCATGTAGCCAGATTGAAAAAATCACAAATTAGTCATAGAACAATGTGGAGAGCATGTAGTTACTTCAAGCATAAAATTATGGAAATATCTTCCTGTTTCTCTATGAGCGAGCTTTACAGATCATTTTTTTGCTGCCTTCAAAATTATCTTGATGAACAGGAAAATGTGAACACAAAACAAAATCTGTATAGCTGGGTGCTCACTCTCTGCACGAAGTTTCTAGCGTAAAATGTTGCACAAGGTAGGCCCACAGCAGGTCAAGTACTACTTAAAATACGTAAGTTTTGACATGCTGCTTCAATGATGATAAATTGTTTTCACAGAACAGACTATGGATTATGTACGTAAGGTGAGAAACTTACATCCCGAAAGATTTGCCGCCACGTAGTTGATGAATTTGAGAAATCATTAACTGTCAGCTAATTTGCACACAATTTGCATCGAAGACTGCATTTTTAAACCTACGCACCCGTCCCGCGTTCTGCATCAGGTTTGGAAAGTATGTAGGCGCTTTGCCAACTTACTCTGAATTCTCTGCTCGCTCTCCCAAGAATTTTGAGTTTGTCGCTGGTCATCTGACGCTCCAGATTTATCAATCAATTCGAACTTAATTACAAAACAACAAAGGCACGCGTTGGGCTCAATTCACTGAACTTCTGATGTTGCAAATTTGGTCATGATAGAATACTGATAATCAGGGTAAAGCGTGGGGTGTGGCACGCCACACCTGGAGGGTCGTGCGAAGGGGTCAGAGAGGGAGAGCGCCGTAATCAAGGTGAAGGAAAAGGTATTAGAAAAAAGCTATATAAATTATGAGCAAGAGAGCGGCATGTCGTATGCTGAATTTGTACAAAGTTAACAATAAGATGAACGCCATAATGAACCCATGCCGAAAGATCCTACTATGCGCGATGTTTTTTGGGATACTGATTTGTCAACGTGTACTCATAGTAACTATAGAAAAAGGCAGTAACAAGCAAAAAGAGTATGTTATTAGCATGTCAAAAAACTCGTATGCACTAAGTGCTGAGGTCCCCAAATATTAAGCCACACAAGTGATTAAGGAGCCGACTAAAACCCATCCTTCACTTTCAGTAGTTTTATCTTCAGAGTAAAGAAGACGAACTGCGCTCAAAACAATCTTACAAATGTTGCGAGGTCTAGGCTATCGAACCATGTGGATATTTTTTGCTGAAAGTTTCTTTTGAGGTAAGTTAATGGGTGCGGCACAGGCCCTCAAAAGTTGTGGCTGCCACACCTTCTGGGATTTGTGAAACATCCCATTAACGTATTTTCAAAGACTTCGAACAACAATTTATATCTTTAAAACCGCCAATCCTTCTTCTCTTTCCTTTGAGATTTCCATCCAAAAGCGTTCTCCCTAGAAGAAGATATAGAGCTTTTTCGTTACCCACTCTCATCTTAGAAACCGAGAAATCGCCTCAAAGGTAATGGGCTACGGTGAGACGCTGAATATGAACTACGCTTAGAGCAAGGAAAAAGCGCGAAGTTACCGACTTGAAGCATTTTTTGGATTGCTCAGTTATACGTCGTATTTCCTTTCCTAGCATGCATCACATGCATGCATCTTCTTATTTGTTCTTTCCATTGCATTGCCTTCGCTAAAATGCTTACATCTTCATCGGGAGCCTTAGCTGTATAATATAATGTTTGCAAAATTTCTTTTTCTTATAATTAGATCTCTACACCCATCATAACGGCAGAACTCACTACTGTCCGAGACGAAAAACTTGACGACAAGTCAAGGCCCTGATAGACGTGATCACGTTAGGTTAGCTCAGATAAACAGTACTCATTTTTTGGTAGGTGACATTTGTGGGAGAAAAATATAATTACATCGAAGAAGTTCACATGCCAGACATTACATTCTTGCTGCTGACGCTGAGCATTAGCCGCATTCGAATTCTTCATCTGGAGTAGTTTTTGGTTTTTGTTGACAATGTTGCGGAGTAAATAGCTTACGGTTATAGCTGCTATCATGTTATCTATGTTTCAGGTCACTATAGCCACTATCGTGCAGAGCATCCCGCACCAGGTCTTAGTGCTCTTTGAACTTCACATGTACACTTTTGATTTTCGATAAACCATAACATCGTGGATAAGTTTTTTTTTGTCAGATCACAGTAATGAGAAAGTCTATAGTGGTCAGCCGACCTCCAAGTGGCAGTGTAGCAAATGCATCACTGTGCAGATAATGAAGCAGGCACTGCAGAAGCTCAGAGTAAAAGTGATTCTCACCATCTGCAGTTGGGAATTTGAAGTGGCTTATACTGATCCAGGAGCGTTGCTTAGGTCCACCAAACTTAAGCGATGCGCAAATCATGCGAAAAGCGTGGCGATGGCATCATCGTTGAGATTGTTTCCTGTAATAGAACCTAAGGTTATCAATGTAGGATCTAAGCATTTTTCAACGTACACTTCATGAAACACACTCCTGCTGACTACATGGCTACGTTGTTTAGAAAGTTGTCTTAGTTTATTTTTGATTTATTTGAGACACATTTTTGGCAAGGGTATGGTTTGCCTTTTGGACAACTGACTTACATGCAGGTCTCTAAAGCTTAGTACTTCCTGTAGTTTTCATTCTCTTACCTCCTGTACCTCCTGTATGTACGCCGTGACTTTTCTAAGCTTTGTTTGACATTTTCTGGGTAATTCTATACATTCTGCACCATTTGTCAACATGTCTAGAGTTGCAAATGTTTCCAATTTATAAAACTCAGGGGGTGGATCAAGTTTCGAGCATAGTTCAAGCTATTTTGTCACCTCGCAATTCTTCCGACAAGACAACTGTTACGAGTCCATTGTGTGTCGGTCACTTGCATTTCGGTTGTTGTGGTTAGTCACGGTTAATCGTGTTGGAAAGCTATCACAACTGAAGTGCAGTAGGTTTGGCATGCACACTCGATACATTTGCTTGTAGGGAGAATTGATGAAATTGCGTGAACTATGCGCGAGGGCTCAGAGGCATGTACTCTATACTTGGGTCCGAATCGAATAGAAATTCGATCATTTGAATAAAACATTCGAATATATCCGTATTCGGAATCCGATATTCGCAGTTCTTCCATTTTCGAATAATATTCGAAACTCAAATAATCTAAAAACAGGGTTTCGAATAAAATTCGAAAACTCGAATAATCAAAAAACGGGGTTTCGAACAGATTTTATTCGAATGTTTTATTCGAATGTTTATTCGAATTCGCATTCAAATGAACTCCGTATTCAGATTATTCGACTTGCAGAGCCAACTGCTGAGTGTCAAGCTCACTTCGTCTGCGTTTTTTTTCGCAAAACTCGGTAATGCATCTTTTGCAACCATTATAACCTTTGAACTGTGTGGAGAGTCGCATTCTTCCGACTGCTTGAGACAGTGAAAAAATTTATACGTGGATTTTAATTGATGCTCTTACGATCAATGAAAATGTTCGCACTGTTACTGGCACCAACTTGGTAAAGAACCTATCAAATTCCGAGTCCATATATTGGAAGTGTTTGAAATGCCTGTTTTTCTTTCTTTGCATTGTTCATGCTTGTGGTACGCAAAACCCACATTAGTGAGCACTCTTGCTCGCTTAAGTTGTGCAGCACAACTGCTCCTATTCGCTACCTTAGAGATTTTTTGCGAATTGATGTATTTTGAGTGAAGGACATCGCAGTTGCAGTGGAGGATTAGACGGTTTAGATCGCCGTACGCGATTTGCCAGCTACGAGATGTCTTCAAATGTAACGCCAGCTTACCACAAATGCTTAGCGTGTACAAATTACTAGAAAGATAAATGCCCTGCATTCTGCACTCTGTACTTTTAGAATAAGTTTTGGACAATTTGACTGTTGCCAAACCACATCGCCACTGAAATGCCTGCAGTATGCCCGGAGCTATAGGGGAATTCGTGCTCGCTTTGCGGAATATTCGAATTCGATTTTTAGAGAAGTTTGAGCTGCGGGGTTGGGAATTGGCACGAGGTAGTAAGGGTGCTGATTATGAATAAAAAGTTACTTTACATATTTTTCGATTTTGGAAGATCTTGAGCGACGAGGTTGGGGGTTGGTCAAAAGGGTAAATGAGGATGCCTATTAAAACGAAATCTATTTTGTTGATTTCAGCGATTTTTGGAAAAATTTGAGCTAGGAGTTGGTATAGGGAATTCGAGGGTGCTGATTATGATTGGATAGGCTTTAGCCAGATATGTCGGCAATTTTGAGATATGGTTGCTCTAGTTATTCGATAAATCATTCGAATATTCATTCGAAATTCGACTTCCAATTTCGAATATATTCGATATTCATTCAATCGATATTTTTGATTTTCTGAATTAATTCGGAATTCATTCATTCGAGAATTTTTGGACCTCGAATTTATTCAATATTCGTTTATTCGAGATTTTCCTTTTCGAATATATTCAGTACTAGCTGGCTTACCCGGCTCCGCCGTATGTTCCGAATAGAAAATTCCATTTCTTAACCGATCGGGACCAAACTTGGCATACATACACTTCGGGCTCCGGCGGGTGTCACAGTCCACTTTTCGTTATCGATCGATGTCGATTTTATCGATTTTTTTCGATTTTTTGCAGAGTTCACCTACGGAGCTGGGAGTTGGCACAGGGGGTAAGTGAGTATGGGATTCCGAATACAATATTAGTTTGCAGAATTACTTTACTCTGCTGACAATAAATGGTAGAATACTTGGGATTGATGGTTGATTACTTCAAAGTCATTGTGGTCTCTTTACAATTTACTTCCCAAAATCTTTACTTATATACAATGCTACAAGTTCTTAATCCTCGCTGCTTTACGATGCGAGCAGCTCCTCTCAGTAGGACTCGAGGAGCGCTGGTAATCAACGTTATTCTGAGCGCTACTACATTTAAGCCCCAAGATCTCCGCCTTTTTATGCCTAAGGGTATATATAGGGTGCGGAAAAGTACTGTCTCTTAGTTTGCCTCCAAACCTCACAGTTGGAGAAAAATGGTTTTTTAATTCCTGCATGTAGGCGAGACCTTGTAGATTGGAAAAAGATAAGTTTGATTTGGCAACGATTTCCTTCTCATTCAATCGAGTGATAACGGCGCGCAGCATCATCGACTATGCGCCACAGCGTTTGGGTGCAATTGTGGACCTAACTGTACCACCAGGAGGCAGATCAGTTTCAAACTAAGGTAATATGTAGAGCATAATCTCTTCTCCGAAATGCTATACTTATTATGGATCAGCGACTTGAAATTTTGTCTAAACAAGGAAATTTATATCCCAAGCGAATTCAAAAACTCACGAAAAGAGGCTAGTCAGATATGTTCTTGCTCAATGAATTGGGTCCAAACTATGATTCGAAATTCCAGATACCGACAAAAAGTAACAGGAATAATGAAAAGAACTTGAGAAGAAGAAAGAATCGGGCTTTGTATACATTATAATTTTGAGTCAATAAACGATGGTACTTAATATCTGTGCCACGTTCTCTGATCGCACCCTGTTGCGCCGCAGACGCTACTTCGTTAAAAAATTTCCCAACTTTTTCCCTACAGCAACCGCGATCCGGATACTTCCAGCATATGTCGAAGACACTACAACATTCCTTATACGGTAGAAGATTTTTCAAATCCACGTCGAAAACAAAAGAATTTAACAAAAAACTTCACACTTCCTTCAGATTTGTAAAAGGAAGTTGGAAGATTTGATATGGGATGCGTTGCGAAAAGGGATCAGCCGCTGTCTGAAATTGCAAAATTTTAAAACCAGTTTTTGTAAAATGCAAGAATACATCCACATCTTAGAATTTGTCAAATTTAGCTGAAAAATATAGAATTCACGCCGACTTTTTGCCTTTTTTGAAGAAACAGTACTTTTTCCGCACCCTATATAGTTGCACAGTGAGCAGATGTCCTCTTTGAACGTCTTCTTTATCAGACCGCTGTAATGATTATGATTATCGTTGTGCTTGATAATGTGTCTAGCGAGCTTCCGCAGATGAGTTTTCGATGTATTGTATGGTTGCTATGATTAGAAGTGTGATATGCACATGATGTCTTGCTGTTGATATTTGGACGACATCGGGAGTGGAAGCGTGTCGCATATCGCACCGCTTCAAGGAAATCAGATTGTCGGTCGACCCTGGCGGCGAACCCTGAACGTTTGTAGACGAAGAATAGTTTTAAAAGACTGAACGCACAAGACGAGACATCTAGTCCTATGCCTTCTTTCTCTTGCAGTAACATGCTAGTAGCAGTGTAATTAATTGTCGGCTTTTGCTAATTTTTTCGCATTAGTATCATGTACATAGACGTGACTATATATACTGTATTTCATGCTAGATATCACCGTAGTATTTTTTTTATAGATCTGTGTTTATATTTCTTTAACTTCTGAAATGAACGTTTGGTGCGCTGGCAATACCGGCACTGCAGAGAAGGCTACGTCATAGGTGAGAAGAAACCACGTTTGCCAAAAAAGTATAGAAAGATAACAAGTGATCAAAGAGAGTATTATCCTTTGACGTATTACCTCTGAATCAGCAGGTATTGTCGAGTCTCGCATCGCAAAATTGTTGGCAATTACAGTTCGTAAGCCTCAGGCAGTGTTGGAGAATCGCGACGCGATACCGTCGCGTCGCGATTCTCCTACAAGACAACAGTTACGAGTCTATTGCAGGCCGATCATCTAGTATTTCGATTGTGATAGTTAGTCACGATTACTTGTGTTGAAAACCATCACAACCGAAATGCAAGATGATCGGCATGCAGATTCGCAACTGTTGCCTTGTTAAAGAATCGCAAGGGATAAAATAAAATGAACTCTGCCCGAGGCCTCATTCGTTTTTCGTAAGTATTTACGCATAAAAATTTGTTAACATGATCTGAGAGACAAAATGAAGAGAAAACAAAATAACATAAGATGAGAAAGTTGGGTCAGGTTCATTAGTTGTGTCTTGCGGTTCATGCAGTTTGTCTTGCTTTCTGGAACTCTGTTATGAAGCTCAGCTGCGCCAATGCAAATTATTGTTGCTCAGACTTGCGAACTCCTTTTGTTTCATTATCTAGAAAACCGTGTTTTGTTAAAAGTATTAAAGCATATTATAAGCTTACATCTGTTCAGCAGCAAGCCTGGTGTTTTTCTGAGCTGTACTGTTCAGACTCTTATAGTACACTGACTACAATAACAAACATAATGCTAAAATATCACAATCTTCTGTAGTCATTTCACTTACCTTGACCTTGTCACAGCCAGCCTCATACCAAATTTTGACACGCCGCTTCCATATCCGAGAGTATCTTCTCCAGAACCTATCGATTAGTCAAGCATGATTGACTTTTGAAACTTACAAAGGCTGTCACTTAACTTACAAGAAGAGGATACTTAGTCGAAAGCACCAATCCAGGTGAGACATATATCATTTTAAAGCGCTTTAAACGCTGATTCCAAATCTGCAGTTTCTAGCTGCGGAGCGGTTTTGTAGAAAGAGTTATGAAAGGTGTTCCGCTCTGGGGTTTAGGCGCCCTCCAGCGGTCTCCCCTTATCTGTAAGCACTGTAGAGGAGTATCAGCTGATGGCAACTGACCTAGTGGTGAGCGAAGTGCTTGATAAAGAGAGTGCCAAGGTTTGAATCCCCTTCGCATGCTAAACTGAACTTCTAAATGGCTTTAGAGCCCTAAAGCATGAAACTTTTGATAGTATTGATACTAATCGAAGTTAGAAGTGTTAAAAACCAAGGTAATATGAGTATTATAATCTTTACTGTAATCTTCATTCAAGTTACTTACCATTAGGTCAGTTGCCATCAGCTGATACTCCTCTACAGTGCTTACAGATAAGGGGAGACCGCTGGAAGGCGCCTAAACCCCAGAGGGGAACACCCTTCATATCTCCTTCTACAAAACCGCTCCGCAGCTAAAACCTGCAGATTTGGAATCAGCGTTTCAAGCGCTTTAAGATGATATATGTCTCATCTGGATTGGTGCTTTCGATTAAGTATCCTCTCTTGTTAGTATCGCGTTTCAAGATGAGACACATATCGGAATCAGTTTCGAATGCTGATTCCAAAAATGCTGTTGCTAGCTGCGGCGCTTTATTTTGAAGGAAGTAATGGGCTTTTTTCTGTGCACAATCGCTATACTTTCCCATATGGTAAGGCTGCCTGTAGATGGAAATCTGCCTAGAAACAGTGCTGGAGTACCAAAATTAGATCCGACTCTGGGTTACCCCGCTCCGACCGGCCCTGTCAAAACACTATGATAAAACTCCCATCACTATCCCTGTACAATCTTTCCCTGTTCCTTTTTCTACATACCAACTCCAACTCCCTATTCCCGCTGTGTCATTAATTAGCATGCTCGCTTATCCCTGTGCCAACTCCCCGCCCCGTAGAACTTCACAAAAATCAATGAAATTGATAGAAGTGGATAATTCCAAAAACTAATGTTGTATTTGTAATCAGCATACTCGACTACCCCTGTGCCAAATCCCAATCCCGTATTTGAACTATGCAAAAAAACCGATAAAAATTGATAAAATCGATATCAATAGATAACGAAAAGTGGCCTATGACATCCGCCCTGCCCCGAAGTGTATGTGTGCCAAGTTTGGTCAGGATCGGTTCAGAAATAAAATTTTCTATTTGGAACATACAGACGTACAGACATACATACATACATACATACATACATACATACATACATACATACATACATACATACATACATACATACATACAGACATTCAGCTTTATATCAGGTTGGCTCGAAAGTTCTTGCGTAATTCAAACAAAATTCAATAACTTTTCAATACCTAGACTTAAATCAACACTCTTGTTCTCTAAAAATATTAGAAGGAATGCGCTCCATGATGAACGTTTGAGCGCACAATTTCATTGGCTCGACATCGAGAACGAACTTCTCAAATATGGTGATTCAAAATTTGCGATTTTGAGTTTGGTGCCAGAAAATCGCAGAATGCCGCTAGCTAGCCGAAAAAAATCTGTAAAAATTACTACACAGCAGAAGTCCATATGTTACTTTGGAAGGCATTGATCTTGTACGGCGACGCAAAAACAAAAAACTCGTGAAATATGTCATTTTGCGAAAATCCCCTCATTATCACAGTTTTTCGGCCAAAACACTTTTTTACACTCCAAAAAGCGTCGCAAAGTTATAATAGGTGCAAACTGTGTTTTTGTGGAAAAATAACAGCAATAAGGGGATTTATCCTATAAGATGACAAATTCCACAAATTTTTTGTTTTCGCATTTCCATGCGAGATTAAAGCCTGCCAAAATAACGCATAGACTTCTGCTTGTAAGTAATTTCTACAGATTTTTTTTAGCCAGCGGTCCTCTGCGATTTTCTGGTACCAAACTCAAAATCGCGAAATTTGAAGCCCCATCTTTGAGAGCTTCGTTCTCGAGGGCTAGCTCATGGCATCCTGCACTCAAACGTCCATCATGGAGCGCATTCCTTCTAATTTTTTTAGAGAATAAGACTGTGAATTTAGGTTTTGGTATTGGTTATTGAATTTTTCTGAAAAGTTATTGAATTTCGTTTAAATTAAGCTTAAAAAAGAACTTTCGAGCCAACCTAATATATAAGATCGCGTCCGTAGTTGACAAGAGACTTGACGCAGTCAATAGCACATAGGTAATAATACCGTAATTAGGGTTACCGTAATTTTGCATGTAAAAAAATCAGTAACTCCCTTCAGAGTAATGTGCCGCAGCTAGAAACAGCATATTTGGATTGAGCGTTCGAAGCTGATTCCAAATATGTGTCTCATCTTGAAACGCGATACTAAATGAAGTGACATCCCTTGTTAGAGTGATTTTCAAGTTTAGCTCCAACCACCTTTCGTGTTTACTTAAGCGATAAACGCACCAAGTAGGGGAAAAATTATGAGATTTGCGCATTGTAGATCGAGGAGCGCATCTTAGCTCTTGTGTGTATAAATTCACAATGTTAGTAGTGAGCAAGATAGCTGCATCCGGATAAGTACTTGTAATCACTGCCAATTCGCATATGGAAAAAACAGTACTTTTCCTGCAGAAATTTAATCAAGAAATCACTGCAAATTTTCCACCAACTCTTCAACACATTCGCGATCAGCCATTTTTTCGATAACTGTCATTTTTTGGCCATTCGCAATATAAATATCTCAGACACTCGCGGTTGAGTCGCGCAGGGGATCCGCCCACAAAATGGGCGTTCGCACCAAAATCCGGTGGACCGGCGCGAGTCATCATTTCAGTTTCGTCCCAATTTTGGTGCGATTTTGTCGCGACCGGCGAGTAGATTTCGAAATAATGCACCTATACGTCAGTTCTTCCCAGCATTTGTTGCTTTTTCTCTTCCTCTTGATTTGAAATACTCTTTCAATTGTTATTTTGTACTGCTCGTACAAAATCTTTCGTCATAAGTGCATTTTTCAAGCGCTAGCTGTAGTTTTTTGAAAATTTCTACGTGAAAAGTTTTTTTTTGATATTCGTGTTCAGCTATCTCCTAAATTGATAAGATTTTCTCATCACCACCGCTAGTACTGTAAGGTATAATTTTGCATCTAAAGCCGCCTATTTTATGTCAAGTACGTGGATTGCGTCAGAAAGCTAGGGAGTTTATTTTCCTGATGAACTACTGTCCCTTTCATCACAAGTTTTTTTTCCTTTGCTATTCGATGAATCTGTCTTCTCCCAGTTAGTTTCTTGTGCATTCTGAGCTTACATGTTTTCATGTAGTCTGCTACTCCTTTTTCCATTCTCGAGGCTGCCTCATTTTCTTGTTGTCCTGGGCTGTATTATTGCAATTTCTCTATCTAAAGGCCCGTTCTACACGGGATGACAAAGATCGACGAGCGAGGCTCTGATGAGAATACTCCAATGGACACTGTGGTTGCTAAGAAAAATAATGAAAGAGTAACTGTTAAGGAGCTGAATCGTCTTATCTCCGATGTACAGGAGTGCCCGTCACAGGCAGAAAGTAACTGGTAGGATTTTCACTTATATAAGCCAAATATCAAGTTTTGCTGAGTTTTTTATGTGTGGACAGATGCTTTTCTAAAGAAGTGTCTCACTTTTTTCATTTTTGCAGCGTCTTGGTTCTCTCTTTCCTCTTTTCGACGTTCACGCGGAAACATTTTCTCATAAAATGCAGAATATCTAGTTTTATCGATTTTTTAAGCGGCTTACTTTTTCAAATTTTTGACGCGTTTTGGTCCTCTTTTCTTTTTTTTCTGAATATTTCATGCGAAAAAAACCATAATTGTGTCCTTAATTGACCAGTTTCTGGTAGGGGTTGGCAATTCTTGTGACACTGAAGTTGCATACAGCGAATTACGCCCTTAGGCCTTGGCCAGAGTTCGCTCAAAAGCGCCCAAAAGCGCCCAAACTTCTCTAGCGTCTCCTCACTCTCTCTCATTTCTCCTCGCATATAAAAGTGAAGAGACACCAGAGAAATTTGGGCGCTTTTGAGCGCTTTTGGGCGCTTTTGAGCGCTCAGCAAAGCCTGGCCAGGGCCTCATCGTTTTGCCAAGCGAGAGGGTGTGTATAGTTGCGCTTTTTTTCTGTATTTTTTCATGTTTGCCTTTGCCGTTGCCACTGTGATCTTATTGTAAAAGCAGTTGTCTTGCTTACCCAAAATTTGTGCAAATCTGTGTACTTTCAGGTATGTAGTCAGTAATACACGGTGGTCGAAAATTCTAGACGTTGAAGTTACGAAGTTGATAGTTAACTTGCAACTCATGACAGGCATGTACTCCTCCGAAGACGAAGAATATACTCCAAACTACCTCAATCTCTCCTCTCCTTTTCTCGGTTGGTTTACAAAATTCGGCTTTCCTATTGCAAACCAAACCTTCAGATAAGGAAGACGTAGATAAAGAGAATGTTCCTTCGGGTAGTTCCATCGGCACTCCATCTAGTAGTCAGGCCAATGTGCCGTCGAGCAGTTGAATCAACAAGAACATTTTTTGCAAGCGCCCTACGGTCACTGAAAGTTTTCTACCAGTTTCTTCTGACTTGCAGCCTGCAACGACATCCGCTTCTTCCACATCCTCCAGGGTTAGCTGTCACGTTCACGTCTTCTAGTGTTTGGAATGGGATGGGAGTATTCTAGGAGCTTTAAAGCGACTCCTGGAGGAAAACACTATGTCTATTGCGAAGTTAGGGAGAGTTGTGCGCCAATTTGACGTCACTGTTGAAAATGAGGTGATAATTATATATATTAGGTTGTCCCGAAAGTTTTGTCGGTTTTTTCAGACCACTGTAAAACCACGCACAATAAAGACTTGAGTGAGTTTTAACATGCACTCGATGTAGCTCTTCCTTCTCTTTCTTACAGATAAACTTTCATATCATAATGTTATATGCTTTCTTTGGTCATTGCCGAAATTCTCCACCTATCAATTTTTCCTGCTCAAAGTTGAGATAATTTTTAAAAATTTCGTTACAAAGTTTCGAAAAAGATGTAGTATGGGTCAAATAGAGCAACTCTCGGGCTACAAGATGGTATTTTTAGATTCTCTTAGTTTGCTGATTTTGACTTCAAAAAGTTATTTCTTCTGATGTCTCGATTTTTGACTAAGTCATGAAACGCGCAATTGCAGCAAAAGCATGAAAGCTTTTGAAGTTTTTGCGAATTCAAACTTGATTGTTATTGAACATCATTTATGCAACATAATTAAGTTTGATTTGCTTCAAAAATCAGCTTTTTGGAATTTTCGGTAATTTTACGTGGTAAAACTTGTTCAAAAAGCCGCGGTTTTTCTCAAATAAATAATTATTACGGACTTGTCAAACATAGCCCACGTAATCTAAAATAGCCACAATGTAGCCAAAGGTTTGCTCTACATAACAGTCACCAGCGCTCGTCGAAAATATCAAGATAAAAATTTTGAAAATTCAGGAAAGTTTTGGCGTTACTGCTGAGGTGATCAAAAAGCCATGGCGATAACATCGCAAAGACGGGGTAGATTACGGAACAAATATAGCCATAAGAAAGAGAATAAAAATTTGAATAGAATGACACCTAAGCCGTTCATGGAATGGTATTTTGTGAGGTTTGGTGAGCGATGAAAAAAACCGACAAAACTTTCGGGACAACCTAATATATACACAGGGTGTCCCAAAAAAATGTTTCGAACGTTTGATCGTTAATATCTCTCTTCCCAAAAAGTCTTTTGCCTTGCTTCAGGTACCGTTTTGTAGAGCTGGCTTCCTTAGATTTCCATTATAGAACGAATCACTCATCTCTCTTCATTACTGTAGGATTACGGTAGAAATTTCAAAGAGGGTTTTGAGTTATGAGAGGCCATATTTTGCCTCAGAAAAGAAACAAAACAGCCTGAAAACTTTTATATCTAGGCTAGTTAGAGTTGCTGATTCTAACTGTAAAGTTCCCAACTTATTATGATGCTTCATTGAAGAGTTATGCCAGGTAAGAGGTAGTAACCATTTTTTCAATATACCTAAAAAGTGCGGTTACACCGTTAGGAAAGCTTCGCAATCTTGTGAATAGTTGAGTATTGAACTCAGCGTCCGTAAAAACCCTATTACACAAGTTTTCACATTTTTTTGAAAAATTTTGAAACGGCAGCTTTTTCCACATTGACACCATATGTTCCAAGTTTCTACCGTAATCCTACCCTAATGAAGAGAGATGGGTGGTTCGTTCTATAATGGAATTCTAAGTTGAAGCCAGCTCTACAAAACGGTACCTGAAGCAAGGCAAAAGACTTCTTGGGAAGAGAGATATTAACGATCAAACTCGAAACATTTTTTTGGGACACCCTGTATATTAGCTTGTCCTAAAAGTTCTTGCGCCGGATTTTCAAAAAATCATAACTTCCTTTTTTCTCAGCGATTTTTCTCAAAACTACTTTTGTATGAAAGAGAAAACCTTCTTCTTTATAGAGGTGCCTTTGCCATGAATTAGCGTTGGTAAGTTCGAGAGTCAAAAGCAATTGAAGGAAATTAGTCAAGATCGACATTTTTCAAGCTGGATTACGAAAAATTCTGGAAGTATATTCATTTGATAGAGGAAATTTTGCACATTACAGTGGTACCTTTTCTATGAATTAATAGGAAGTGTATCGAGAGTTAGAAGCAATTAAACAGAATTTCTTCGCTTTTGCAATTTTTGAGCATGCTCAAAAAACCTCGAAAACGTAACAGAAAAGGCGAAAAAGTCATAAACATGGGTTTTGTGACCTTTCCTTTTTAGCTGAGCGAAAATCGTGCCAATCAGGGGCAGTTTTCATTTTCGTGAAAAAAGCAGACCCAAAAATCCGAATAAATCACGAAAATCAAAATTGCTCCCGATTGGCACGATTTTCACTCAGCTAGAAAGGGAAGGTCACAAAACCTATGTTTATGACCTTTCGCCTGTTCTGTGACAAAAAGTGCAATACTGAAGAAATTCTCTTTATTTGCTTCTAACTCTCGATCTACTTCATCTTAACTCGTGGAAAAGGTACCACTGTAATGTGCAAAATTTCCTCTATCAAATGAATATACTTCCAGATTTTTTCGTGATCCAGCTTGAAAAATGTCGATCTTGACTAATTTCCTTCAATTGCTTTTAATCTCGAACTTACCAATGCTAATTCATGGCAAAGGCACCTCTAAGAAGAAGGTATTCTCTTTCATATAAAAACAGTTTTGAGAAAAATCGTTGAGAAAAAAGGAAAAGATCGAGAGTTAGAAGCAAATAAAGAAAATTTCTTCAATTTTACAATTTTTGAGCATGCTCAAAAAAGCTCGAAAACGTCACAGAAAAGGCGAAAAAGTCATAAACATGGGTTTTGTGACCTTCTCTTTCCAGCTCAACCGAAATCGTGCCAATCGAGAGCAATTTTGTTTTTCGTGATTTTTTCGGATTCTCAAGCTTGCATTTTTCACGTAAGTCAAAAATGCCCTCGATTAGCTTCAAACTCACTCAGCTAGAAAGAGAAGGTCACAAAACCTATGTCCATGACTTTACCGCATCTTCTGTGACGTTTTAAAGCTTTTTTGAGCATGCAAAATTGCAAAAGCGAAGGAATTCTCTGCATTTGCTTGTAACTCTCGATCTTTTTCGTTTCATCTCATGGGAAAAGTACGTAATGAGCATAATTTTCTCTATCATATAAAAATACTTGCAGAATTTTTTGCGACCCAACTCGAAAAATGCTAATTTTGACTAATTTCCTTCAATTGCTTATAACTCTCGAAGTTTTTCAAGTTAAATTCATGGCGAAGGTACGGTTGTAAACAGCATGGATTCCTTTTCCGAACAGATGCAAGCTCAACGAAATCCATCTAGAGGCAAGGAAGTTATGATTTTTTTGAATGTGATGCGCAAGCACTTTCGGACCAACCTAATATATGTTCTGCTGAGAGTGATGGGAATACTCATGTAGTTTAAGGAGATGCTCACGTCCAAGATAAGCGACATCAAAATCAACGTGCAGCACGTGAAGAATATGCAGACAACCGTCGAAACACTTCCAAGTTCATCAGACTCGGTTGTCCGAGCACTTACTTCCGTCGTGAGGGAGCAAATGAATACCACTGCAGGATTGTCTCTAACAGTAAGCGTGATTTCGCAGGGTTCAAGAATAACAATTGGCGTGTTCGCAGGTGAACGCCCTACTATCTAAGCTGAGGGAAAAGACAAAGAGTTGAAAAGGACTACTTTTCACGTTGCAAAAAGTCAAGAGAAATCGTTGCCAGAGGGTTACTCACTAGAAAGAAAAAATATATCCAGGGTCTGGCATCGTGAGAGTGCACCACCCTTCAAGGTCAGACACTATTCTCAGTCAACGAGGAAAAATTATTGGTTTCAGGAGTTTAATATGGTTGAAGTCATGGAAAAGTGGCAGAGACCAAAACGCGCGCGTAAGCATGATCATTTCCTTTTGGTGCTCGACTTTTTGCGCCACTTCTTTCTAAACGTAAGCGACAAATAGATGAAGATGATAAGGTTGTCTTGTAATCACCGTTTAGGCCTGCGAACCACCTACGGAAATTCAACAGTACGCCTGTAGACAGAGCGGGAAGAAGGGAAAATTTGAACCATCTTAAGGACCTCCCGGAAAGATTAGTCGATTTCTTAATAAGTGGGTCAATGTGTGTTTGAGTACATTACTTTCAATAACTGATTTAGATTTCATCCTTGACGCTCTTGGCCTATACCGCCACCAACTTCTGCGGACGCCAGATGAGCATAAACGGAATCCAAATAAGTATGTATAGTAAGTTCTCGAAAGACCTTCATGTGCACTAGAATTCAGGCGGTGGTTGGACTTAGCCGAAAATGACGACGCTCGCGAAAAATTATTCCACGTCTTCTCAGAGAAAAGAGTAACATGGAGCGGTAAAGCGAGGATAGCAATTGGGAGAACTTTGTGAGTTTTTTCATAAAGAAAGCGATACTTCTAAACTACAATTTTGCAGGGAAGACATTCGAAGGTATCATTTTGACCCTGAGTTTTATACGATCCTGGTAACAATAGTTTTTTATTTTCAGAAAAAGCGCGTCATGGTCGAAGGCAGCAGTGTTACCAGAGAAGACGTAACGATCCAGAAGACTGAAAACGAAGATGAAGTTGAAGTAGTCGTAGAAAATTAATGCTGTTGTCATTCTTGATCGTAGTTCTTTCGTAAGCTTGTGTGGTTGCGGTGCTTTGATTCCTATACTTGCTGCTGACTGTGCATGTTATTTCGATGTTATAGTAAACGCTGCTCGAGAAGATCTTGTGTATCTGTTAATAAATTTCGCACGTAAGACTGTGTTTTTTTAGCAGAAAAGTTACAAGCATAAGAAGTGGGACCCAAAGAGATTAAGGACGTTAGGTAAGTGAAAAGGGAGGCGTAAGAAAGGGCATAGAAGACGCAAGAACCTGTTAAATAAAAGCGTACGCTGCGTGCTCTGAACGCGATCGGGACATTTTGGTGTCTCGCGCAGGTGTCCCGATTTTGCCCCGATTTTGTCGCGCACTTTTGCCGCGACACAAGATCAGGTGTCCTGATTTTGCCGCGACACCGATTTCGCGAGTCGCCCAGGCATTCGTTGACGACACATCGTTTTGCCCTGCGCGACTTAACCGCGAGTGTCTGAGATGCTTTGCTACTGGTAGGTCCTATATTGAAGTGTTGTGTCTATATGTTAACTTGTTAATTCGTTTTAGAATCGTTTAGAATCTTTGGAATGTCTTAAATCATTTTTTATCTTAAAAGGTGAGGGAATTTTCCATCGAGGAATTTTTCTTGAAAATGGAACGCTGAAAGAAAATTATACTTCATTTCATCTATGCCTTGTTTGCATGAATTTTTCTTGTGCAAGGTGATAACAAACTTACTCTTGTACACGAAAAACAAGGTATATTTGTAGTAAGGTAAATCGACACATGGCCAGAAGGTCAAGTTAATTTGGAAAATGTTCCCTCTTCCTCTTCCTGTAGTAAAGATTCTGAATGAGAAAGAGGGAACCAGAACTGCGGAGTAGGTTCGAGGTAAGAAATAGGTGCAGTCGTACGGAATTACTCTTCCGATCTAGCTCACTCAAGCCTATACCTCATTTCTGCCATTTTAGGCTACGTTTTCAAGAATCTTAAGTTCAAAAAGAGAACAGCAGGTAAGTACCATATTTCTTTTTCAGTGCTTTTTTGGGAATGCCAAACTTGAAGGCAGTGTCCCAGATTTTGCATCCTGCATTTGGGCCCTCTCG